>WEKX01023073.1:0-55860 GCA_013390025.1 Pitta sordida
TTTAATTTTCACTCTTCTCATAATGGCAGGCAGAGCTTTCATGACAGCTGAGTACCTCTGGGGTTTTCTGCGATCCTGAACATTAAGGCATAATCGCAATCTTGCTACTTACTACTTGCTGTCTACATTTGACAAGGCTATGATGTGAAGTAGTTTTATTGTAGTATCTAACTTTATCCAGCATTGCTGTTCCATTTAAAAAAACAAAATACTCTAGCAGTTATAAATTATAACACCAGAAATCTCAAGTTAATTGGTGATTTTTTGTCAGTCTTAATGTTGATTGTCCAAGACATTAGTAATTAGCTTGGCCATGAGTTGTATTTTAAGGTCACTAGTCAAGGACGTGATTGTGTGTCTTTAAGTATTTGCTGTTCCACCACCAAGCATCTGTACCTGGAATTTCCCTGAAGGGAGCAGATGAAAGGCAAAGGTTGCAGCATTCAAATCACTGAAACCCTATGCTATGATTTTTTATCCCTCTCACAGCTCTTTTCCAGATTATCTAAATAAACTGTACTCTGCTGAATGGCAATTTTTGTTAAGCACCTAGAAGATAATTAATGTGTTATGAATAATGTCATGATAGGTGTTTGAAGGGCATCTCTTCCTCATAAATAGTAACAGTGTGGCAACGTGCCAGAATCAAGAACATTAACTTTATAGCAAGCTTTATCAATGTTAACTCACTGAAGGGAGGCAATATGTCTGACTTGCTAGCTTCCAGCTTTTAATTAAAGCAATTAAACAAAATGTGATCTATTCTTTTTTCATTTATTTATAGATTTAATTACCAGTAGTTAATTAGTCTACAGTTCTATAAATATATACTCCTGACCTAGTGCTTCCAAGTGTGAATGATATTTTAGCTTAAGATTCATTCTTGGTAAACAAAGTAATGTTTCAGTGTTGCCCCACAGCTTGTACTTTGCAATACCACAGAACCAAACTCTTAGTTTTGCTCATTATGTCCTCAATCTGAGCGAATATGGTTATGTTTATTTAGACATTTATTATTCCACTGACCAGCATATAAGCACCTCACAGCTGTTCATTCATACACCCTTGGTGGGGCGGGGAGAGAATCAGAAAGGTAGTTGCAAGAAAACTCATGGGTTGAGACAAAGACAGTTTAATAGGTAAAGCAAAGCCTTGGATTTCCAGAATATGTAGATTAGATTTGCAGTGTCCAGCCTGTGGTACTCAAGCTGTTCAAGAAAAACTCCTTGTATTGAGTCTGTCTGAGCCCACAGCAGTCCTCGCAATGCTGTGCCTTGGAAGGGTGTTGATAACACACAAGTGTTTTGACTACAGCTGGGCACACTGCCCCTTCCCCCTAACTGAAGATGAGATTCTGGGAGGGCACACGAGCAGGCCAGCTGACCCAGACTGACCAAAGGGATATTCCATACCATATGACGTCAGTTCAGATATAAAAGCTGAGGAAGGGAGGAAGGATGGGGGGCATTCATTGTTCTTCCCGAGACGCGTAGGGGCCCTACTTCGCTGGATGTGGATACTTCTGCGGATGGGGAAGTAGAGATTAGTTCTTTTGTTTTGCTTCTGCGCGGGCTTTTGCTTTGCTTCATTTGTGCTCATATTAAACTGCCTTATTCCAAACCACCCTTTGTATATCATCTTACTATTGGGACTGAGCAACCATTTGGGCCCCTGGCATTCAGCCAGGCTAAAACCTGTTACACTCCTATATGAGGCCCACAGTATGAGGCTGGCAGTAGAGTTATGTGGAAGATGCAGGTAGATCACGTCCCAACAAACAAGCTAACTTAGACTATAAGCACAAACAATCATGAGGAGCAAAATATGTGCCTTTACTCTCTTCATGAAAGTAACCCTACTGAAACACTCAAAGTTTTCTGTAGCCTAGTTGCCTGTTTCAGTGTCCATAAGTGGATGTACATCAGGAGGAAGAAAAGGGCTGGAATATGGAGCTTTTTCTGAACATCAGATATGAAGCATGCAATTTAATCCTCTGCTATGTGAAAGCTTTGGTATGTTTTCCCCACTGATGTACCTAATAGTTGCAAACCTACAAGGATAGACTCTTTTAAACATGGTTCAGATTAGAAAGCTTAAAAAAAAAAACAAAAAACCAAAACCCGAAAAGAATGACACAATATTCCATACAAAATCTGAGAAACTTTCACAGAATGAGACTTCTGTATAGTTCTGTACTTCACCATAATGCATCTGGCTCTCTCAATGACCTTTTGAAACACTTCATGCATATTTAAAGAGAAATTTTTGAAGCATTTACTGTTTCCTTAAGTTTCAGTACGTAAAAAAATTCTACTGTCTTTCCTGGGGCCATGAAAATAAAATCAATGTTGAGTGTTGTTAAACATCTGTCCTGCAGTAAGCTTACTAAAATAATGTTTGTTTTCCTTCTGAGCCTCAGATGTAGTTACTTAGACTTAATACTTGTCTTCTAATCTGCTGTGTCTGCTTCCCCATAATGAAGATAAGGAGCAATCTGCATCCTTTCTAAACTTGTGGGAAACAGTGATTGAATTCGTATGTTATCCTTTGTACAAGTTCTAGGAGAACACTAGAGTTTTTGAAAGTGTTTTATAATGAGATGATTTTTCTTCCTTTTATAAGGAATTTGATTAAACTATTTTTTGAGTTCAGTGTCTCCTAAACCTGGCTATAAAATTTCATTGATCTTAGATTTTTATTGTGTATAGACAAAAAAAAATAAACAGAACAGAGAATAGCATTTTCTTTTTGATTCCAACATGGACAGAACTTTCCTTCTGCCCTTTTGCAAGGATTCAGAGGGGAAAAATGCAGGAAAAAACACGTCTGAGAAATTGCATTGATTTTTGGAAAAAAGCTTAAGCCATGGGGTTTTTTTGTGAACTGTGCCACACAGAGCAAAGATTAGCTCCTGCTTGAAAGCTTTTCATCGAAAAGATGAAGAGACTAGAGAAAAAATAACGCAGTGGGGAAAGGCAGAACAAGGTAACAACAATGTTATTGCTCAAGATGATATGTTGTTTTCTGAGAAGGCTAATCTTAAGCAATGCCAGCTTTAAGAAGGAATTACAGTCAGCTCTCTTGCACTTCACACCCACCATGTTGCAGCTTCACATCTTAGTGGCATGATTTCTTAGCGATGAAGGGAGGCCCCTTTTCGCAACTGCGCACACATGACCTGGCACGCATGAAGATTCAATTAGGCAGTCATGAATATGCAAATCCACTCTCACAGCCGCCACCACAGCCCCACCACTCTGATCACCCTGTCCCTGTCTGTGGTGGTGAGGTGTTTTTTTTTAAAAAGAGTTAAAGCTACTTTGAGTGCATGTTGAATTTTTTTTTTTGTCTTCTTCTGGGAAAACATATTTCTACTCTGAATCAATCTGGCTTTGGCTTCCAGACATGATTTTTGCTTTATTTTTCTTGTCCTTGATAAAAGGTCATCTGGTGTCAGAAATCACTTTGTGGTATAGGTATTGACAGATTTTGACTGAGTAGCTTTGTGGTCACCTTTTTAAATATGTATTTTGCATTGAACTTTGTGTGTTTTGCATGACTACTTTTCCACTTCTTTAAACTCTTTTGTCAGTGTGCCAAAGTGGAGACAGACTAGGTGTCAATGTTTTTTTTTAAGTTTCTTATTCCATCCCCAAAGGCAAGTCTGCCATCACTATTTAGTATTTCTGTATTTGCATTATATGAATGGATTGCCATTAAATTTCCTGCTGGGCACTAGTGCCCCTTTTTTTTTTCTTTCCCTCCTGACTGAAATCCACTTTAGTACAGTGGTAAGTGTCCCCGCCTGTCATGCAGGTGGCCTGTGTTTGATTCCTGCCAGGAGACAGTGGTGCTATTTAAGAGTTGGACTTGATGATCCTTGTGGGTTCCTTCTAACTCAGAATATTCTATGTGTGTGATTCTGTGTGATTGGAGGGTACGTTTGAACTTGTGGAAGAAAAAAATTCTGCCTATTAGCTTGATTTACTGTACATGGTGATTTGCATAGTTTTTCCATGATACTTTGTTTCATCCCATTACATTTGCCCATACTCAACGGTAAAAGCTCCTGGGCCTGTAGCAATAACATTTGGAATAGCATAAAGTGGGAACTAAAATATTTTTTAATTAGAGGAAAAAGAAATACAATCCCTAAATTACATCCTTCTTTAATCTCTTATACCCCATTATGAGACACGAAGTGCAATGTTTAATCTGGACATCTCCCTTGAGTGTGTTGTGAAAGATAACTTGGAAGTGAGGGCTAGTTCTCTAGAGAACTTCAAATTACCGACTGCTGATGAAATAGTGAATGTTTCCATGATACTGGCACGATCCCTTGTTATGCGGTGCTGACAGGACATCCCACCTTTAAGAAACTGAAACGTATTAAATGATCCCTAGTCAAACCTGAAAGATGTTGTGACAATTCCCATTTGTATTGGAAGCATTGTTCTCAACTGGAACTATCAGGTGTTGATGTATTTTGAGCTGAGGCCATTTGCTGCCTCTTGAGCAGCCACAGGGCTGGCTTGTCTGTGATCACCCAAGTGCTGCCCAACAGAGATGCTCTCTCTTCTCAGAGAGAGGAAAATGGGAGGCTGCATGAAGTCAGTAAGAAATCTGACTTCTGTGTTTTGCATATTGCCTTGTGGCTAAGCCAAGACATAAAGAAGGTGGCAAGAAAATTTTTCATGTGAGCCTTAGGAGAGTCAAAGCCAAATCTTGAGACTGTGGTTGAACAAAAAACATCAGACCATTGCCTGTTCTGTTACTATGAATTCTGCTTGCCTGAAGATCTGATTTCTAGACCTTTAGGGCTAGTAGGTGAGTGCTAAAAATCTTTTATTAAAAAAACCTCAAATCAGTAAAGAGTGGAAATGTATATTCCTGCCATTGCAGGGATTCTCTGCCATTGCAGAGAACAAGTAGGAAACATTTTTCCATTGCCTTTCTTGAAGGGATGATGTAACACTGCACACTATTCTAATAATCTCTTTGCAAAAGGTAAAAGAGCTACTGTAACCTCTGCAAAAATAAGTGTGGCCAGAATGTGATCTCTAATAGCAGAATCAAGTCTCTAATGCAAGGTTCCCCAGCCAAGGCCAGAATATGCTTTACAATTATTTATATATTTGAAGCTGGAGGAGACATAGGTATCACACTGCTTTTTAAGGTATCAGACTAAATAGACCTTTATTTCTTACTCTGTTCAAGATATTGAGACAGTTACCAATTATGGAGTTAATGAGGTTCTTTTCAATAGCCAAGAGGTAGTTAAGATTTGTAATCAGTGCTGGTTGTTTGTCAAACACTGCTGGTCACTTCGTGATCTTGTTTCTCTAGAAAAATTGCTAGTTTTTCGTTCTGCTGACCTGTCTGCCCCTCGCCTTTCCACCTTTCAGCCTGTAGAAATATAAAGGTAGTTTTTTAAGCTGAGTTCACCTTGGAGACTTTGTCAGATGGCCAGTAGTTGTTAATGCAGAGAGGAACGATCCCTGTTTTGCCAATTGTGGACATTAAGTGAAAGAACCTTTTCCTTGAATTGCTCTGAGTGTTCCTTCTTCACAGTGGATATTCATATTTCATGCACTGAATATATGGAGCTGAATTCTTTGCTAGAGCCATTTAGAAAAGTCGTTGCTGCCACAAGCAGCTTGGTGACTAAGCTGCTGTCAGTGAAGGTTATTGAACCACATGAAGCCTGCCACTTGGACTTCCTGGAAATCAAATCAGGAGCCGTATCTTTGCAGTGCTGAATCACAGTCTTTACCTTGGTGACTTCAAAATTGTCCCATGATGTTGTTAAAAATATTTAGTAAAGTGTATTTTAAAAGATGGCATGAATCTCACCTCAAATGACAATATTTTCTTAGGCATCTTCCAGTTAACTGTTTCTTCCTTCAGTAGTTAACAATTGCCTGGGTCCTTTCCAAGAAATGGAGTAAGGGAAGGAGGACCGTGCTGAGAACTGTAGCTAGATTGCTGGAACTGCTGCTTTTGCTCATTGTTTTCTAGTTTGTTTGGGTTTTTTAGCCTATTTTAGTGGGAGATGAGATGCCATGAAAATTAGATTTTAGATTAGATTAGCAAATAATTGCAAATTTCGTATTCCTAGAGCCTTTCTAATTGTAATGTATTTACCCTAAATCACGCTTTCGGTAAGGATAGTACATTTGCAAGAAACACAGTTTTAAATTATAGTATTTGGAGCTGAATCAATTTTGTTTATTGACGGTCTTTATCACCACAAAAGATTTGGCAATGCAGGATTGCTTTATGAAGATGAGGCTCCTTCTCCAAATCACATTTTTTTTAGGTGAGAACCCCTTAGAATAAAAAATTCTCTATCCTCAAATAAAAAAATATTTCCTTTGTTCCTTTTGACTGAAACACTTTGGCAAAAGACTCATCTTAAGAAACTTATACACTATATCCCCACTGCATTGCGACCCCTCTATTACATCCTCGTGGATTTATGAGGAGAATTTCTTGCAATTTTCTTCAGCCATTTGCAAGGTTCCCCAGCCAATGCATGCACAGTGCCTCTGCTCCACATGGGGCCAGGAAGCGGCAGGCACGAGCACCGGGGCTGGGGGGAGGGGCAGCAACGCAGGGCATCTCCTGAGTCAGAGAGGGCTCAGAAATTATACCCTTTGCTCCTCTGTGCTGAGAGAGCCCGTGGGGAGGAGCAGAAAAGCGTCCACAGTGCTCCGGAGTGATGGGGGGTGGAGCAATGGACATGGCCTGCATGCATATTAATGACCTGTGCATGTTTGCGAATTTGACATTCTGTGAGAGCCCTGGCATGACCCGTTCCTTGCAAGTGAGGGAGTATAACTGTAATTATCATCTGAGCTTTCTCTTCATTGAAAAACTTAAAAATATATAATGCTTGTCTGAACATTTTAGCTAATTTTTCTGTTAAAAAAGTAATAGCCATACCTCGGTCATTCATGCCTTCTCATTCACATCTTCAGTGATTTGCGTAAAATTTCTCTGTGAATCTTATTTAATGATTCACAGAGGTGGTATATAATTCCATGGCACGGTGCAGTCATGTTTAACTGCGGCAGACGGCACAGGCTGCCCACCTGCCCTAGGTCTTATACTCTAACAAATGGCACTGTGCAATCCCGTCCCATTGCGGCAGGTAGCCCAGACTGCCAACCTGGCCATGCCAGGAGCCTGTGTTCATGTGTGTGTCTGTGTTACCATTTCCATAACTACAGTCAGGAGAGGTGATGCCGATGCTAACTGCAGCAGAACGCAAACACTAATCGTTATGCTGTCCTCGGGGGCTACATGCCCAGCACACCTGGTGATATGCATAGCCCCAGGGAAAGCGCTCTGCACCTGTGGAATGCAATCATGGACTTTGGTCCCCAGGAACCGGCATAGCCACTGCAGTTAAAGAGAAAAAGCTCTGACTCCACCGCCCCCCCGTTGCTGTCAGGGGCCCCAGGGTGTTGCAGTGTTGCAAAGTTCCTCTATTCATGCCAATAACTTGCCATATTAATGACGCACCCACGTTTGCAGATTTAATGTTTCACAGGAACCCACAGAGACCCAAAACCCACGGATCCAGAAGTATCACTGTATTTTAAACCAAAATGTTTTCCTTTTTTTTCCTTATGTATTTTCTGTCTGTTTTTCAGTTCGTAAAACTCATTAATTCTTGAAAGGCTTGTGAACAAATACTTTTGAATGTTAACATGGTGAACAGCGAAACACTGGTCTATAGCTAGATATGCTGAAATCTCTAATACATTCTATTATTACTTGAAATCACGTCAGGTTCAAATGCAAAATTCTTACAGGTGCCTCATGACTGCTTTGTCTTCTATTTCAGCCTCTGCCTTACCAAGATTATTGAGGGTCTAAACAAGCGTAACAGCTGGGTGTACTGCAGCAACTGCAGCTCAGTGGCAGAAAAAGAGAATTACCAAGAGTATGAAAAGGAAAATACAAAATAAAGTGGCACCTGTGATTATTAATAATAAGGGGATGCAATAGTGACTGTTGCAAAGCCTTGATTCCTGTGAGAATCAAGTACTACTTCAGAGACTATTAGGGAGATTTTTGAACAACTTTTAGCTGGTCATGAATCCAACACCACCAGCTCAGATAATGAACTAACTGCAGTGATCTGTCACACTTTCGCAGGATATAACAGGCTACCCTAGCCCAGAGAAGGCCATGGTGAACTGATGGAATGACACATTACACAGTGCAGTGTTTCACAGAGAGAAACATTATGGTTCAAGGACAGGGCATATTCTACTTGGTGTCTTCAAGTAGAACAAGACTCCATTAGGTGCTTGGTGGACTGGGAACCTGCTGTGTGGGAGTAGACCATACTTCCCTCAATTGCTTTTAGGCCTTAGGCAGTTCCACTTGACAGGCAGGGTAAGACACATTTTCTGTTTGTGTAATCAGTACTGTAATGTCTGCCCTATACAATGGCAAACAGGGATTTGTGTCACTCTAAATTGTGTGATTCCAGTACTCATCTATCTGTCAAGTGGCTTATGTGACAATATAGGATATGCACAGGTAAGTCTTGGGCAGTCAGGATGTCACAGCTCCAGTGCTCATACACTGAATGTTCTCTTGTTTCTCCCATTCCAAAATATAGGCTGTGTGCCCCTGCCCCTTAGCCTACATCCACAGTTTAGGTTTTCTGAGCTATGTCTCATTAGATACACATACAATCCTTATGTGTCTCCTGTGGGTCCCTTCCAACTCAGAATAATCTGTGAACCTGTGTCCAATCTCAGTACACTGGGCTGCTTTGCAAAAAGCAGTCTGTGTTATGCTCTCAGTTATATAGACACAAACTTAAAACCTTTGAGTAATCAGGACGATAGCTGCCTTTGTCTAAGGTAGATACTGTATTTTCTTATAACAAGAATTTTCCTAATATTTTACTTACATTTTTCTGAACTCAAATTCTTATTGGATAGTCACACTGTAATGATGTGGACTTTGAGTAGTTGAACTGTAATCAATGGGTCTTTTGTAAAAAGTGAAAGATTAGACACTTATGTGGTAGTTGATTTTTTTTTTTTTACCAGTTAGTATTGGAAGTGTTTACAGGATTGCTGTAATTTCATAAACATGGTCCATGTTGTTTTTGAGGAACAGTGATTTTAAAATATGCATTTTTAGGAAACTCACTGAAATTCCAAATGAGTAATGGCGAGGGAGAGGGCTGCTAAAAAAGAGGGCCTCTGAAGTAAACTTCATTTATTATTCTTTTACTTTGATAGGTTCTGCTACTGCCGCACTGCGGGATGGGTTTTTTTTCTATAATTCTGCCAAATCAGACAAATAGTATGTTATGTAAATGACAATAACAATGGTGCATGTTGGTATACTGTTGTAGATTCCACTGTTGTAGATTCCACAAAAGCACCCGATTCCAAAAGCAGTGAATAACTGTTATTTTTGGTAACTATTTGTCTGAAACAGAATGGAGAAGAACATCTGTGCAAATGTCAGAGCACTTTTATTTTCTTGGGAACATCTGAAAGCAATGCAAACAGATAATCACCAAAAGGCTTATCAGATATGGGTATAACTTCTGGCTGGCTGTTCAGCTTGCTTCCTCAAGCTTTTTTTTATACTGTCATTATCTTGGTAGTATAAAACACAATGAGTATTCTTATAGTGCTAACAGCTGTTATGGTCAGGGCATTCCATATCTTCTATTAGCTAAGCATATAAAGAAGGATGTAGTTATGTTCGGCTTGTAGCTATCTAGGAGAAATAATATTCAAGAGTTTGGCCATGATATACATAGCATTCTTCTACTTTTTCTAAGAAGCTGCTCAATTTCTAGCATCAAGTACAGCATTTAAGCAAGATGACATTTAAGATGGTATATAGAAGTTTTAACAGTATATTATAGAGAAAAACTACAGAAAATGCTTTAGTTGACTTATTTAAAGAAGTAATGCCCCAAATGCTAGTTCATGGAGTACCTTTTTAGGCAAATGACCTTTGTCAGCCTGTCATTGAATGACTTTGTATTTACACAGCGACTCTAATCCATCATGCTTGACTCAGCCATCCAAGGAGAAGCATACAGAATAAAAAGCATATAAAAGTTCTGAAACAGCATGTATGGGTATGTTTAAGTATCTGTGCACCTGAATACAGAGCAGCATCTTCACTAGAGGAGAGACTGTCATAGCAATACATGTAAAGGTTTTAGTAAGTGACTATTTAAAATTGCTGTCGTGGATGGATGCCAGAGATTCACCCACAACCTCTCCTGGAGGAAAAAACTGGAAAAACCCCCAAACTTATCACAGGCAAAACAAGGCAAACTACAAGTGAGGAATATAAAGGATTTTATTTACTAACTAACAAGATCAGAGCTTAATGTGAGAAGCATAATTTTAAAGGCAACATTTTCCCCCCCAACCCTCCTTTTCTTATAACAGATCTCATATTCCCTTTTACGACCAGGAGACAAAGGGGGAACAGGGATAGGGGTAAAACCAGACCATATTTAGGATAGGAACCATCTCTCTGCCCNTTCCAAAGCTGATGATTAATGTAATGCTTGACAGGCTTCAATACCTGTGATAGGATTAGTGTACCTCACTTCTGTCCTATTTTTAATCTTGGCCAGTTTCCATGTTCCTGGAGAAGGTTAACCCTATTTACTTCACTGTTTGCCAAATTATGTCCTGGGACCAGGAGTCGGGTGTGGAGAAAAAACCATCATGTGTCAGTGTCCTTAGGGCATGCATTTAGTACATGCAAAAATAATAACAGCTGTAAAGGAGAATTATTTCTCATTTCCTGGACAGTACCAGGATTTAAGGGAAATTAAAAGCAATTCAATTTTGCTATGGGATAACATGCAATTTATTAGCTGCGAAGAGACTTGTAAGTTTTAGCCAATCTAAAACTTGTTGTTTTTGCAATCTAGGCATCAAAATAACTGTAACAGTTAAATAAGGCAGGATGTATGACAGATTAGAATAGGAAATTGTGTGGTTTACATCCCTCTTGATGTCCTTGATGGTTTGGACACTGATGGAGTTGTTTTCAAAGAAAAACTGATGAGAGATTGTTAGAGAAATGCCAACTTTATTGAAAGAAATATATATAATTATATATATAAAAATATATATCTTTATACATATAAATAATTTCATTATATATAATGAAATGTGTAAAAAGGTATGTGGATGAATCAGACTGACATCGGCAAATAACAGGAAATCACCCCAACCACCCCCCAAAACCACCCACACAAACAAAATATCCCTCTGATAACTGAATGATGGGGCAGTAGAATACAAGCTGCCCTACCCAAACACCAGGGAGTGGCTGCCGTCCCCTCTCAGGGACAGGGTCTTCTTGGGGAAGGGAAAACAAAAGAGCCGGCTGGCAGACAAAACCATGAAAATGCTGGTAGAAGTCTGAATCCAGGTCTGAAAGTCCTCTCCACAGCAGCAGCCAGGCAGGAAAACACAGGGAAACAGCAACTGCGGCAAGGAAAGCAGGAATCTGAGGCAAAGGCAGGAGTCTGAGCCTCAGCAGCAACAGCAGCAACCTCTCAGCGCTGAAGGAAGGGACGAGGGAAGGGGGGCTGGAGGTGTGCAACAGTATTTAAAGCCTGTCTTCCCAACATTCCAAAAGGCAAAAGCCTGGGAAACAAGGTTCTTAGGGAATTGAGGCCTTGCTCTCTCCAATGCCTTAGTTCTCCCCCTTGGTGGGGCAGGGACTCCAACTACAACTTCCAGAGTTCTCCTGGGCAGTTCCCGGTGGGAGAACTCCTTGTCTATCTGGCAGTGAAGATGTCCACTCTCATTATCAACCTTGTGACTTTCCAGACTTGCCTCTGAAAAGGTACTTCTCTCTCTCTCCCGGGGCGAAGTTCTGTTTAGACTCAACCGAGGAGGCTCTCAAACCTCAGGATGAGTCCTCCCATTTCCTCTGGTCCCTCTCCCTCCCCTCACCCTTCCCAAACTCGGGAAGGGGGGAGGGGGCGCAAGGGGAAAGAAAGAGAGAAAGAAAAAAAACCGATTCAAACTTTTCCTTGGTAAACGTGTAAAACGAAACCTGTAACGCCAAACCCATGACACTCTCCCTTGTAGCAAGACCAAATAACACAGAGTTATCTGAGGCATGGTAGGCTTAGAGAGGTCAGTGGCTGTAGGGCCAGGTGTGGAATCCCAGAGTGAAATCTCCTTGTAGCCCATAATATGGCAAACCAATTTATAACAGCCGTGCAGCAATGGTTGATAAATCTAGATGTGCCTCTGATCTTAAAGTTTTTTTAAATATAGGTTTATAAAGGAAAAGTCCTGAAGTCACCCAGAAATTAGTGCAGTGGCAATCCTTATGTATATACTCCTGAGTTTTTCTTCTTTCTTCTGATATTCACATACAAATATTATTTTATGTTTGATTGGAAATATGTTTGTTTTGAGAAACATTACAAGCAGAATGAAACAAGAGCATGTAGACCTGGAATGTTTACAGCTATGATTTTCTGTGGACCTACTTGCTATATAGGTTGAAAGGAGACAACAAAGTGATATGCAGGACATAAAAATTCTAATTGTGGCCACCACCTTACTAGTTGCTTCTGTAATCAGTAGGACTGGTGACTCGCCTGGGTGATGATAGAAAGTCCATAGATGCTGTGTATTTGGGTTTTAGTAAAACCTTTGTCACAGTTTCCCATGGTAAGCTTCAGAAGAAACTCTCATAATGTGGATTGGATAGGAGCATCCTGTGTTGGGTTACGAATTGGTTGGATGGACGAGCCCAGAGAGTGTTGGTAAATGGTGTCACATCCAGTTGGCAGATGGTCACTAGTGGAGTTCCACAGGGATCAGTGTTGGGCCTGGTATTGTTTAATATCTTTGTTGATGGTATGAATGACGGAATTGAGGCCACCATTAGCAAATTCGCAGATGGGACCAAGCTGGGGGCAAATGTTGAACTGCCAGAGGGTAGGAGGGCCCTTCAGACTGACCTTGACAGGTTAGAGAGATGGGCAGATTCTAGTAGTATGAGGTTTAACAAGTCCGAGTGTCAGGTTCTTCACTTCGGACATAACAACCACAGGCATCGCTATTGGCTGGGTGATGAGTGGCTGGAGAGTGGTGAAATGGAGAGGGATTTGGGAGTATTGGGTGACAGAAAACTTAATATGAGCCCAGCAGTGTGCCCAGGAGGCTAAGAGGGCCAGTGGCATCCTGGCCTGTAGTAGGAACAGTGTGGTCAGTCGTACTAGGGAAGTTATCCTTCCCCTGTACTCGGCGCTGGTCAGACCACATCTTGAGTACTGTGTGCAGTTCTGGGCTCCCCAGTTTAAGAAGACATTGAATTGCTTGAAAGGGTCCAGAGAAGGGCAACAGGATGGTGAGGAGACTGGAGAAACCAGCCCTATGGGGAGCAACTGTGAGAGCTGGGGTTGTTCAGCCTGGAGAAGAGGAGACTCAGAGGTGACCTGATTGCTGTTTACAACTATCTGAGGGGAGGTTGTAGTCGGGTGGGTGTAGATCTCTTCTCTCAGGCTGCCAGCACCAGAAAAAGAGGACATGACCCTAAGCTGTGCCAGGGGAGGTTTAGGCGGGATGTTAGGAAGAATTTTTTCACAGAGAGAGTGACCTCTCATTGGAATGGTCTGCCCAGGGAGGTGGTGGAGTCGCTATCCCTGGAGGTGTTTAAGAGATTGGATGTGGTTCTCATTGACATGGTCTAGATAATGGAGTGATGGGATGGGAAGTTAGGTAAAAGAAAATAGGATGATCCTGAGATTAGCTCAGATGGACCCACCTTGGAGGCTAATTCTTGAGTAAGACAGAATGAACCCTCAAGTGCAGAAGAACGATAATAGTATACCTGAGTAGTTAAATACATGTGTTTGAAATTGTTCTATCAAAGAGATCAATTAAATACTTCTATTTCAAGTTAATCCTTTCTATTTGGAATGGTAAGTTTTCAGACTAAGTTAACCAAAATTCATTTTCTGCCAGGGATATTAAGAAATTATATGGCACTATAAGATGCTTTTCTCCGTTTTGTGTTTCTTTGGGGAGGAGTGAAATTACCTCTAGCTCATTCTTATTTGATTCATTGACTGTGTTACTGATGTGGTGCTGAGTTGAGCTTAGAATTGCTATGTTTAGCTGCAATGGTTATAAAAAGAAAACCAAGTTCTGGGTCTGCTCCATGACTGAGATCTGTGTCTCAAAGTGAGCAGTGAACAATTACTGAGCATAGCTAAATGCCACTATTGCAGCCTAACTAATGTTAACCTCCATCACCAGGGAATAGAGGCTGTGTTTTGATATAGCTTTCACAGCAGAGATATTTTTGTTCTCTTCGCTGTTTATTACAGAAGCACAGAATGGTTGAGATAGTAATTTTTGGAGATAGCCAAGTCCAACCCTGTTGTTGAAGCAGGGTCAGCTACCTTGGGTTACCCAGGACAGTGCCCAATTGACTTAGGAGTATATCTGCTGATGGAGGCCTCTCAATCTCTGTAGGCAACTTTTTTTTTTTTGACCACCCAAATGGTACGAAAGTGGGTTTTTTTCCATTCAGATGGAATTTTGTGTGTCTGTTGCCTCGTGGTTTCTCAGTGGGCATCACTGGTAAGAGTCTGGCTCATTCTTCTCATTCCCTCCTGTTTGCTATTTATGTGTGTTACGATTCTCCTACTGCTTGATGGTCCAGACAGTAGTACCAGGACATTTTGCTTCAGAGACAATAGTAGGAAAATGTGTCTTATAGAGCATATTGTTGTGAAATAGAGCTTGGCGTTTATGTCCTCTTGTCCCTGCTTCACTGGAATGTGAATTTAATGAAAAACTCTTTCTGTATCTTCGCACAGAAAGAGGTTTGAATCTTCAGGGAGGATATTCACCGCTGGAATCTTATTTAGATGGGATGGCATTAAAAGATGTAAAGATTTCATGTGCGATAAAAACTGATATCTGTCTTGTTGTACTCTTTCTTTTTGTTCTTGATTCATCCATGAAGTTTTCTCAGAGCAGAAGAAAAGCTAGTGATATGTGGAAGATCAGCTTTGCTGAGTAAGGCTACTGTCTTTTGCCCTCCTTTGTGTGACGCAGCTTTAAGTCACTGAGTTGTTTCTTACAGCAACAATCTATCCCAAGAGGATTAATAAAAAATTGAAATTTCTAGTGTGTTTTGAATCAATTAATGGAACTTAGGGAATAGCAGATTTTGGGTCCTGGCAGACTTAATTCACACATACATGTTCTCAAGATAATTGAATATCTGTCAGCTATTCAGGAAATAGGCAAGTACGTTTTGGAGGTGTGAGATTTCTCACTTATGAAATACATTTGGTCACTGATGGGCCAAAATGGGTTTGGAAAAACATATCAAATTTGTCTGTGGGAATATGATCTGAAACAACTAGAATTATTGTACCTGTTCACAGACTATTCCCAGAACATATAAATGAGTGCAAAAATAACAGCAAAGGAATGTTTGCCTTGTAAAATTAGGGAAATTCCTTGTGTAAAAAAAGCAATCCAATGTGTTGGCACTTTTGTGGGACAGCTTAACAGTGTGTTAAGTATATTCCTTTCAGTTCCTTTCACTGGGCCATAACATGGTTTCAGATATTTCCTGAGTAGGGACTGAAAGTAATGCCCACTTTGCCCTAATGGACCACAGCTTACAGGAAGGAAGGGACCAAAATGTTATGGTATCTGTCCCCAGAGATACAGCTTTCACCACTTTTGTAGCTGTTGAGGGGTCACTGATAAACTAATAGAAGCTAAGTCTGGCTTTTACCTATCAACTTTGAAACATAGTGTTGTCTTGTGCAAGATTACCCATTTCTCTTCAGATTCCTGAAGATCCATTTATGTGGAATGGCTTTTTCTTAAAAGAATGGATGCATGCTAAAGAGTATTTTCTGCTTTGAGAAGGAAACTGTAGAGATAAGACTAGATAGAAGTCTATCTAAACATGAGAGACATGGAGGAAGTAAACCTCTGCACTCATTCTTTTATAAGAATGAGCAACAGATTAAAACAGCAAGTGTCAGATTTCAGATAAATGCTACTATGAGGAGCTACTTGACACAAAATATTGTAGAGGATATTGTTGATCCTAAATCTCTGTATGGGTTGAAAAGTAACTACATACATAGAAGAAAATCCATGATGAAAAGCCTTTAATTAAATGCCATGTTAGCATTTCTCTAACTTAGAAAGTCCACAACCATCAAGTTGTTCTAACTTCTTGAATCAAGTGGTTATCCAGGTAAGTATTTTTCTATACTTTTCCGATTCTTAGTGTTTCCTACATATCCTTCAGCTGTTGTGAAAGTACTGTGTTAAATGTGGTTTGGTTAACATCATTTTGGCTAATGACATGTAACGATAGTTGTTCTAACTTAATTTTTTCAAAACATACAATTGAAAATTCCAGGTTAACAAATTATGTTGGCTCTTACACAAAGAATTTCTCCCATAAGACACCATAGCTTTGTATAAAGCAGGAACCTGTCAAATTCTAATCTTGTGTTTTCGTGAGCCTCTGAACCTTATATATGCTTGTTTAGCAGGCAATTTATCTTGTTTGTGCATAGCAATATGTTGCTGTTCTGTGCCAAAACAAAACAAATATGAGATTATAAAGGACAGAAACAGAAAAGGTAATGCATAATTTGAGGGGTACCTAAGAGATGCTTTGGTTTGCTTTAGCTGGAATCAGTGCTTTACAACTTCAGTGGCTCTCTATCCATACTGGAAGAACTCTTCAAAATCAGCAGGCTTTGATCCTCATTGATAGCCTGTGGGAAGGACGATTTATTCTCATGTTCTTTTTCTGTCTATCTAGAAGATCACAGTGCACCAGGTTCTATTTCATAATTCATTCTAGGTCTGGAAAGAGAAGATGTGTATAGAAAATAAGGTCACACATGTAAGTTTTCTGAGCTGTTAGTCATGTTACTCATGTTGGTAGTTGTGCATTAAATACAGCTTCTTGAAAAACAAAACTTTTTAATAACTGGGCTTCAGGTGGAAAGCATTCCTACATCTCAACAGACTTGTTTTATTGAGTGTACCCTTAGGAATTTTGGATCCATCTGAAGATATGAATACTTGTGACAGTTGAATTACTGGTAGAGATTCTGGTTTTTCTTGATACTTACTTTCTTCCAGACCATGGGGGAAAATAAGCCCTGAAAAAGCCCCAAACCTGGAAGCAACGTCCATCAACATAGTAAAGTTTTCAAAAGTTTTCATTGAGCCATTCTTCAGAGTGAGTTGGATGGCAATGTAAATTGTGCCCTGCTATGTTCTTGTCCTTTGTAATGTGATAAAGGGTGATGTGTCAGTCAAGGGTTGTCATAAATACACCAGCATTTGATTTAGAACAGCATTTCAGTGTGACAACTCTTAAAAGAAATGATAAAAATATGGGCATGAGAGAACCCATTATTTTATATACATACATTCAAACATGAGTATGCAGATACGTAGGAGTTTTCATTGAGAAATAAAGGTAAACATGTTTTAGAGGAGAGAATTTCATAGATTAAAAAGAAAAAAGTACTATTTTGATTTTATTAAATTTTTTAAACTATTAGAATAATTTTAATGGATTTTTACCTTGAAAAGATAAACAGTTGCAGTCATGACAGTGGGTTCCAACAATCTAATGCAGTTGAATCGAAATAGTGCAAGTTAGCACTCCTCACCTAATACACAACAATCCTGTTATGTTCATGGTATTGGGTACTGTGGGGGTGAGAAGACAGTATTTTTCTTGAACACATCAAACTTGATAGCTGTCAGTTGTCTGTCCTCTGAAGTCACCTTTTTTCCTGTGTACTTCTTCTGACTCTTTTCATCTTACATCCATGTTAGTTTTTCTAGATCAAATGAGTTTGACTGTGCTTTTTAGAGGTTCACAGGTTATTCTGAGTTGGAAGGGACCCACAGGATCATCTAGTCCAACTCCCAAGTGAATGCCCACCCAGGGATCAGGCCCACAAGAGTGGACCCACGGGCACCACGCTCCATCCATCCAAGCCTCCCAACATCTAGACCATGTTACTGAGCTCCTCATCGAGTCTACTCTTAAACACCTCCAGGGATGGTGACTCCACCACCTCCCTGGGCAGACCATTCCAATGAGAGGTCACTCTCTCTGTGAAAAACCGCTTCCTAACATCCAGTCTAAACCTCCCCTGGTGTAGTTTGAGGCTCTGTCCTCTTGTTCTGGTGTCGTCAGCCTGAGAGACGAGATTCACACCCACCCGACTGCAACCTCCTCTCAGGTAGTTGTGAACAACAATGAGGCCACCTCTGAGTCTCCTCTTCTCCAGGCTGAACAACCCCAGTTCCTGTAGCCACTCCCCATAGGGCTTGTTCTCCAGTCCTTTCACCATCCTTGTCACTCTTCTCTGGATCCTCTCAAGAAGCTCAACATCCTTCTTAAACTGGGGAGCCCAGAACTGCACACAGTACTAAAGATGTGGTCTGACCAGCGCCGAGTACAGGGGAAGGATAACTTCCCTAGTACGACTGACCANATTAGGAAGCGGTTTTTCACAGAGAGAGTAATTGCATATTGGAATGGGCTGCCCAGGGAAGTGGTGGAGTCGTCATCCCTGGAGGTGTTTAAGAGAAGACTGGACGAGGAGCTTAGTGACCTGGTCTAGCCGGGAGGTGTAGGGCTGGATGACCCTGGGCCCCTTCCGGCTCGGAGTGGCCTGCTAGACTGTGAGGCATCTAGGTTGGTGTTATGCTCTGCGATGTTCTCTCGGGCTCTTTACGGGTGTTAGATGGTGAGTTGGACTAGATGATCCTTGTGGGTCCCTTCCAACTCATAATATTCTGTGATTCTGTGATCTGCTAGTTCTTTCATCACTCTTGGATGGATCCCATCTGGTCCCATGGACCCAAGCCACTCAGCAAGTCTCTGACTACCTCCTCCTGGATTACAGGGGGGTTATATTGCAGCCCTACTTCTTCTGTAGCCCACTAGATGTTAATGAGAAAAATATAATTAAACATCTTTAGTATTAAAGGATCTTCAGAATTTCTTCAAAGCTGTGTGGTAAGAAAGAGATGGGTTTTGAGCAAGAGTGAGTCAAGCAAAAGTAAAGGTCTTTGTGCTGTCATTATGCCATTATTTGGACAGGGAAACAGGATGCCAGAGAGGGGGAGCTCTGCTTACTTTGTTACATAACCCAATAATGAGAGAAATTGTAATTGTGATGCTCAAGCCTGTCCGGAGACACTTCTAGCCTGCCTTGTTTGTGGAACTGTGGATTGTGCACGCCACTCCTGCTTCAGGTTTATGCTTAAGCACTACAGGTAGCTGAATTTTATTTCTTTGACTTCTTTAGTCACAGCTGAGATAATTAGCTAGGATTTGTGATTCTGTGATTTTACAGGTGATGATGGTTGGGATTTTTTGAGGTCTTTTTCCTTTCATTTCAGAGACTGTATTATCTTTTTTCCCCTTTCTCTGCCAGTCTTCTATGAACTCTGCTTTTAATACACCTTAATAAAACTAGAACAGGCTTCCTGATTTTACAAAAAGACACCATGCAAAAAGCTATTAAAAAAGTTATTGTTAGCCCAATGATCCCCGGACATAGAGTTATACATATCAAAACTTGAAGGAAATTTTTTTTCTTTATTCAAACTTAGGCAGTCAGAAATTCCTTTAACTTTAATGTGTCATAAATGCAAAGGTGTATTCTACCCAGTAAGGATCTTATGTATGTGCTAAAGTCTGGTTTTATCAAGAATCTAATCAAGCCTTCACTGCAGCTAATGGTGTCTGGATCTAGGTCTAAGTTTGTTTAATCAGTTCTGTGTATAAAACTTAAAAAAAATTATGAATGCTTCACAGCTCAACTTTTAACATGAGTAAGAAAGAAGGTAATGTGTTGCCTGGAACAATAGGTTATCTTCTAAACTTCAAAAGCTTATGGTCTTGGTGAGCTATTCTCAATGCTATCTTCATATTAAACAAACCATACCCAAAGTTTTTGTAGTACCATTTTGTTTTCATGTACTATGGAAGAATAAAGAATTTAGAATGATTTATTTGTGGGAATTCTGTTCATAAAGTAACAAGACTGACCTCTTCAAAATGTTATTAAAAAATAACTGAATTACCACATTGTCAGAACCACGTACGTCTGTGCGTTCATCCTCAAAGAGCTTAGACACTTAGCTGTAGTTTTAAAACACCTACAGAAACTAAGAAGTAGATATGACCTATTTATTTGCTGCAAGAGAGTGGGAAAGCAGTGTGAAAAGCATGGAAAAACATTAGCGGGAAACTTATGCTAATAGAAGTTTGTATTTCATAATGTCTGTGAATAAGTTGACAGGTAGTAGCCGCCAGAAGCAGTTGTACATCAGTAATCCCATCTGTAGGGTACTTGAACCCATTGCACTGAATTGGTTCTGAGGGGAAACCACAGGAAAACTAGTATGCTTTTTTTCAAGGTACCATGGATTCCTTACTATGTAAATACATTTCACAGAATCACAGAATCACAGAAAATTATGAGTTGGAAGGGACCCACAAGGATCATCAAGTCCAACTCACCATCTAATACCCGTACAGCGACCAAGAGCACATCCCAGAGTATAATAACAACCTAGATGCCTCACAGTCTAGCAGGCCACTCTGAGCCGGAGGGGGCCCAGGGTCATCCAGCCCTCACCCCCCAGCTAGACCAGCTAGACCATGTCACTAAGCTCCTCGTCCAGTCTTCTCTTAAACACTTCCAGTTTCAACAACAGTTGATTATTTTCACTGCTTTGCAGTTGTTAAAGCATGCAGTTAATCTTTGATGTCAAATATTCTAGCTATATCATTTTACAGAGATTAAACTCTGTGTGTACTTTCCAAAGGGGAAACTGACTGCAATGGGGATTAAGGGAAGTTGCTATGAGGGATGTGGTTAGCTGTCTAGGGTCTGAGAAAGAGATTGTGACAAGTAGAAGACAAGTCACACTAAAGATAAAGTGAGTTGGAAGCAAGAATATAGGTTGATGTAGATAAACTAGCAAAGAGAGATGGAGATTGGCAGCTGGAAGATAAGATGGGGTGCATGCCTTGGCAAAAGGGCTGCTAAGAAAATGTCAAATAATATTACAGAGTAAGAAAGAACTGTTAAATGGTAGGCAGGATGCTCCATCTAGACTAGATGTCAGAAAAGTAAAACTATGTCCCCAGGATGGAACATAAAGTGGGCTCAGGGCTTGGTCTCTGGTGGTTATTGCATTCTACCTTAGTTTCTTGCTATGCTTACCCTACAGGATGTTGTTTAAACCTCCTTAAAACTGTATGCCATCCAGTGCTTGAGGTCTTGCTTTTCTGGATTATTGGAACAGTTACTCAGTTGTAGGGACCTGACATATCACATAGCACCTTGAGGTCATAGAGAGCAAGTGGCAGCCAGAGAGCTGTATTTCCTAATCATCCCTTCTTTCACAAGAAAGCTTATTAAAGACACAATGATTATCATAAAATCACTAAGGTTGAGAAAGACCTCTAAGACTGAGTCCAATCACTAACCCACCAGCCACCTTGTTCACCACTAAATTGTATTCCCAAGTGTCCTAGCCACATATTTTTTGAACTTTTCCAGGATGATGATTCCACCAGTTACTGGTGAGCCTGTTCTGCTGCCTGACCACCTTTTCAGTGAAGAGATTATTTCTAACATCCAAGCTAAACATCCACTGACCCAACTTGAGGCTATTTTCTCTTGACATGTCACAGGATTCCTGGGAGAAAAGACTCACTCTCTTCCTTTCAGGAAGTTGTAGATAGCAGTAATATCCCCTCTGAGCCTCCTTTTCTCCAGGAGATAACCCCATCTCTTTTAGCCACTCCTCATACTTGTTCTCTAGACCCTTTGCCTTTGTTGCTCTTCTCTGGACTTGCTCCACTACTTCAATGTCCTATTTAATTTCTCATGAGCAGGGAGACCGCATCCCTCCTGCTCCAGAAATTGAGGACAAAGCCTGTAGAGAGTGAAAGTGTGTTCATAACTTGCTTTTTACAATAGGTTGCAGGTTAGTTGTTTTTTTTAAAGGACTTAATGTTAAATGATAATTAATATAGTAGTATAGTTTTGTTTTCTGTTGTCAAAGGACAACTAGGAAAACTAGTTACTGGTTTACTGTGAAGGTGAAACAAGTAAATGAATTGTTATCACTCAAATGTCATCCTCTGCTAGCAGTAATTTGTTGGTGTGGAATTGGACTAGATGATCCTGGGGGTCCCTTCCAACTCGGAATAGCCTGTGATGCCTAAACAGGACTAATGCACACTGCAGTAGATTTGGGCATAGATTTACCTTACTTGAACATAAGGCTTGAATTCAACTGTCTGCAGTTGTGCATGGGTGGTGTTGTGCTACTCCATACCATTCTCTGGAGGCTGGTCTAAAATGCCTGCATGAATGCTTATTGGGTAGAGGACTTCGAAAGTGAGGTTAAGGACTAAGAAAAACCTGGTGAACATAGGGCATATTAATTCCTACTCTGTCAAGACTAGTCTTTAAGTCTGACTTCTTAACATTAGATTTGCACATTACTAAGCAATTTAGGTGAGGATAGCGGGATTTTGGTAGAAATGACTAACTTCTAGAAAATTTAATAATGTGTCTTTCAAAAGTAGCTTTTTAAAAGCTTCAAAGAGACTTAAAATTTTAGCTCCTATTGAAAGTCAGTAATGGGCAGTTGCCTGCCATCAAAAGTAATACCCTGAGAAATTAGCCTCAAGTAGGATAGATATTGTAAAGTGAATTCAAACATTTCTGCATGGTTACAGTTTCAAAATTAAAAGGAATGTCTCAGCTATTCACTGCAAAGATGTATTTTCTGTTGCTCTAAAACAAAACTCCATATGGTTTCATGAAATTAATTTCAGTTGCATCTGAGTCTTCGCTTCAGTGGTTTTGAATGACTTACAGGGAGAACATGAGAGGATCTTATGTAAGCTGCACATGCAATTTTAATACATGAACTCGTGTCCTGCGTCTGATAACTGCTCTGTGAAAAACAGTCTTTCTTCCGAGATTTAATCTGAAGAAGGGGAAACATTTAAAGGTATTAAGTTAAAGCACTCTACTGTTTTTAAAAAAAATTGGAGTAATTTCAGAATGAATGCTTCATAGGTGCCAGTGGGAACTGCTGTACTTTGAAGTCAGTTACATGATACTAGATGTGTTCATTACACTTAAGCTTTCAAAATTGTATGTTTGTTTATTCTAACAAATCTCTGTTGCTCTCTGTTCCCTACATGTCAGTTTGATTTGCAGAGTGGTTTTGGTGCTTGGTGATCAAAGCAGTCACCTCAGTGTTCCTCACTGAGAGTACCCCATTTGATCCCCTGTTTAACTGAGAGCTGAGGTGCTGAACAAGTACATAGATTACATTGCCCATGGGGTCCTCAAACAAGTATTGAATACGGATCTTAGCAATGACTGCTTCCATCTAGTACTTGGTTTCTGCTGTGCCGAATTTCTCACAGCTGTAGATGATGAAGATTTGTATTTGGGTCCAGGTTTGCATTTCCTTCTTAGTCTGCAGCTTACACTTAGCTGTAAAATTTAATACCTAACAGCAGGTTTATGCAGCTCTAGTATTCCAGTCTAGAATGCATGCTGTTTGCTGAGTGTGCAGAAAATTCAGGAGACCTAGTCTGGTTCTAGGATTTCTGCTTATGATGTCTATTTTTAAATGTAGGCCACTAGGGAAAATACTCATGAAAACTCAGAGATACTGCAAGTTTTCTGGTAGTTGCCTTTTTAAGCTATAGTCTCTTTCACTGTACTTCCTCTAACACTGGTACTGAGAGCTAGGATGAGTCTTTCTAATAAGTCTCTACTTCATGTAATCTACCACTGACATGGAGGTTCCACCTGAGGGAGGTTGCTTGTTTGCTGTGGTATGCTAAGCAGTTCCTCCCTGAGTTTTGAAATCTGTGGTCAGAAGATTTATGGTAATGCAGAACAAGAGAGACCAGGAGGCTGCAGCACTGTTGTCTTTAGTATTTTTATTAATTCCTTTATTTCTTATTGAGTATTGTAATCTTTCACCTGCAAAACAGACACAAAATCCAATGATGAAAAAGAGCATTTTAACATTCTGAAGTTCACAGTCTGACTTATTGTGAGTTTGCTCTTTGAATTTTCCAGCTAATGATGTGAAGATGAAAAAAAAATCCCACAAATGTTTTAGGTTTAAGTGAATAAAAGACTGAATCATCTTTTCTATCAACTATATAATGCAAGATATAAGACTTACACTGGGAAGTGTCTTCATCTGATGCTTTTGCTAATTGGAGGGGCAGTGACTGATTAGGTCAAGCTTGCCTTCCAGAACTAAAAAGAGCATCACAATCCTTCAAATATCTAGCTTTTGCCAGAAGGTATTATAGCAAAAATATGTATAATGGAGTGTGAAACAGCCAGGGGAGCAGAGTGAAGCTTATCACAATGTCAAAAAAATGTATTATGAAATGTCCTTATAATGAAGATGGAGGGAGCTGAAGTTACAGTCTGCGATTTCTGTCCTCTAATGCTATTTCAAAAAGGATACAAGCCCAACTGGGAATTTATAGTGGAACTGTAATCTGAAGTGGTACATTCCTGTCACGGTCCAGCCAGCTGAGCTGGAGGTGTGATGATTCGTTTACAATTCCTCCTTTAATTTACCTTGTGCTACAGGCAATTCTGTTAGCTTGACACTTGCTTTTGAAATGTCTGTGCTGATTAAAACAGCTCAACAAAACTTCATCTGAAGAATAAGTTTACAACAAAGCCAGACTAAAATGGAGCAAAAACTAGCCCTTCTTCATTCTTGGGCATCAACATTTGGAAAGGGGGTGAACAATCAGCCCATCTACAAGATACACAGAGCAATGGTAAGGCTGTTAGAAGTAGAAACTCTGTAGAAAACAGAAGTTTGATGGAAGTCACCTGTTGAGAATGCCTGCCCAAATCAGTGTAGTAAAGGTGGAGACCTTTAACAAAACCTACTTCTCCCAACATACAGAACCACAGAATCAGTAAGGTTGGAAAAGACCATAGAGATCATCAAGTCCAACCAGTCACCTATTACCATACCCTTAGGTGTTTTTGTGTATGGCTCAGTTTTTGTTTCTCTGTTTACATAAACTGTATGAATTGCTTGATGTTCTGTGCAGGATGCATCATATGCATGTTTCCTATAGCCTGCCTGCTCAATATGGTGGGAGCTCTTGGTCTAAAGGCTTCAGTGGCACATTTTGGTGTGAAGGACAGGAGACTCTGGCGGCTTTAAAAGCAATTCTGTGTCTTGTCTCTGTAGAAAGATTGCTCAGTGGATTTCATCTGTGCTTTAGATTTAAAAAAGGGCTGATAAATGGCTGCTTTTCTTTAGAAAAAGGAAATAAATAGAGCTTGGAATGTAGGCTAAAAGTGATTAAGAAGCTTCTCACCATAACTGGGGTTATAGAGAGAATTTCCTCAAATTGAGTGCACTGATGGGTGGAAAAGCACAATGTTTGAGCCTATTGTAATTTTAAGAGAAAATGAGATATTTTCCAGTGCCCACCATTTGTTACACGCAATTGTCGTATTGCACAAAATGGCATTTTAATATACTGGTAGTAGATAACATTTTTGAAATGTGCTCATGACTCAAACCATTTGGAAAATTACATTTTAACTACATAAATAGATGTATGGATCTTGTAGGAAATTTTTTTTAACGTAATAGAATTCTGATAGAAATCTGTGGTAAATGCCTAACAGAAGCAAGTAAACATAATTTGCCTAATCTGAAGAACAGAACCTGAATAGTTAATTCAAAAGACTAGGAACATGAAGAAAAATTAAGAAAAAATTATTGAATTAGATATGAATTGATACTACTTTCAGGCATATATGTATATTTTTCTTTACTCCTCAAAGAGGTCATCAAGATTACAAAGGGAAATATAGAAATTTTTACTTCTTTTATGTGGGACAGAACAAATGGAGTCTAGTTAGCTGCTCTAAATATGTTGTTAACTGGTGTGGGTATTCATTCAGATAAAAGCAAAGTTAGTAAGAGCACTATCAAATAAGAAGTGTTTATACTACAATAATAAAATTCTTGAAGTGATAATATGGAATGGAAGATGCTTACTTTGTACAATAGTATTATTGATGCTGATATCCTCTTAAAAGGGCAACTTCATCTATTTTTTCTATTTTTACCATTGGCTGGCCTGTGGAACCAATACATTTATTATTTTTAGAATGATAGCTGTATTTGTCTTTATAAATACAAAAATTAGGACTAATTTGCCTGCTGAGAATAGAAAAATAAGTATGCATAAATTGTGACTTAATGTAAAAGTATTAGAAAAAGTGGTTAATATAGTATAATTATACCATCAGAGCTTTGTGACTGGCCTCAATGATTGTAGTCCCATTGATGTCAAAAGTTGCTTGATGAGGGTCTTGAAGGTCTATTCAGCACAACTTTGGGATTAGTCTTTGTAACGGGTTTTACCCTGGCTAGATGCCAGGGGCCCGAACGGTCGCTCAGTCCCGATACTAAGATGATATACAAAGGGTGGTTTGGAATAAGGCAGTTTAATATGAGCACAAATAAAGCAAAGCAAAAGCCCGCACAGAAGCAAAGCAAAAGAACTAATCTCTACTTCCCCATCNACCTAGAAGTGGCTAAAGGCCTGAGGGATTTAAGCAAGTAGAGCTGGACAAGGAACCATAAAAGCTTTCTGCTACATCACACATCAAGTGTTTTACATACGCTATATGTGAAAAGCTGTGTTATTTTCAGTTGTGAACAGTTGTGGTTTCTTAAAATAGTTTTCTCATGGTGTAAGTATAGTAGAGAAGCAAAGAATAAGAGTTTATGTGACAATGAGAATCTGGGAAATAGTATGGTGAGAAGGAGGACCGTGGAGGATTCAATGATGGGTAGGTTACCTGGTAGACTGGCTCATTGGTGGTTGAAGGACTTCAGAAAGAAGATGTCAGGGGAAAAAAAGAAAATTTGTAAAATTTTTTTAAGTTTTAGAGATGATTGTGGGGAGTAGAAGCCTATACATTGATCAGCTATGATTATGAAAAATAGTGGCAAAAGTTGTAATTAATAATAAATATTGCTTAGAAAGAAGGCTCTTTCCAGACAGAGAGGAGGAGACATTGTTTTCAGGCTATGTTCTTTGTAATTCTTCTGAAACACCAAATAAATGCATGAATAATATTGGCAGTTGCCCCAAATGACCTACTAAGAGTAGGCTCTGTTCATCTCCCCAGCTTCAGAATCTCAGGAGTGAGAAGACCAAACCAGAAACTTCTTATGGATATGCAGTGATAGGACAAGAGGCAACAGACTTTAGTTGCATTACCAGAAAACCCACTTGGATATTAAGAGGTGTTTGTTGGCTTGGGATTTTTTTTGTTACTGGAAGAGTGGTCAAAATTCTAGAACAAGTGTGCTAAGGAGTTTAATGACCTCCATTTTTGAAAATTTTAAAATTTGCCTTCTCAAGACCATGACTTGATCTCACTTGCCATTTGAACGAAGTACTAGACCTCCAGAGTTAATATTCTCTAGTAATATGCAGCAGTGCAAATCTTATTGTAGCCCTGAATACACTGACAGCAAGATGCACTGTCTTTTTCTAACGTAAGGACATTTAATAAACAAGTCTGTTCCAGACAGTAATGGAGCTATCAGTGACAATAAGTGTCTCTTTATAAGAGTAACTACTATTGGCAGACAATCTAGGTTATACTCCTAGATAAGATCATGAAACAAAATGAAGGGAAGGCAAAAGTTAATACATATACTGTAACTATTAAAATATTTAGATTTTAGTGCGTCACTTGATTCAGTGTCTCATAAAGTGATATTAGCTTGATTAATTTAAATTTGCGGGTATATCTGATGGAGATCTGAGTTATCACATCAAAAACTTCTTCAGAGACTGGAAATAGAAGAATGGATTTCTTCACAGCTAGGCCTTTATATTACTCATAGAATTACTTCTATTTTTATATAACTTCCCTATTAGGTTAGGAAGAGATGATGTAATGGTCACAATTATAACACTTATGATGAAACCTGGGCTCAGAGTGGACTCTTTCCCCCTCAAGCACTGATATTTCATGTCTTAATGTTTTCAATAAGTTATCTTTTCTAATTACTTCAGAGTGGCTATAAGTAATGGCAGTAAGAGATAATATCAAATTGAAGTGAATCACATACATCACTGAACATAGGAGGAGAAGGACAAATTGAGTTAATAAAGACATAAATTAGCGATATAATATTCCACTTGGTAAAAGTAAAGGTTTGAGGAAATATAATCTAAAGCTCAGATAACCATAGGGGAGGTAAAGTCTGAGAAGCTGAAAGTATTTCTGGCCTTAAGGGAAATGAAATACGTTTTTGCTGTTTATTGGAGTTTTGCTTTTAGACTACAAATGTGTGCTCATGCACAAAAGAGTAGATAGCAGAAGGATATGCTTGTTCTAGACAGCATAACTACAGTGTGAACACTGAACAGTGAAGATGGATGTAGCCATGATACAAACTAAAATTGTATTGAGAAGGGCAGGTGAGAATTTCACCAGGAATGTTGAGACATGCATGTTACAAGTCAGTGTAAGAAATGTTGTGTGAAACATAGTAGACTTTGCTCTCCTAAAATTTTCTGAATAAACAATGTGTTGGTTTTGCTGAACTGTTAAGCTACAATGACAAGTTGAGGGGAAGAGAGAGAGAATGTGTTTGCTACATATCTCCATAGTTTCACATAGCACCTAAATAGTCCGTGTTTCAAACTAATTAAACAAAAGTTCTCATTTGTTTTAATGAGCCCCAAGTTGCTGCTCTCTGTCACAAAACTTGCTTTCTCATTGTAGTTTTGTGAGTAAAGTGTCTTCTGTGCCTCTTGACTGAAGGCTGATGTTAAATTCTCAGAATGCCTTTGAATGCATCAGTGAAGTTTCGAGAAGACATCTGGCGAAGGATTGGCTTAGCTATAAGTGCAGCTGTGAAAAAAATGAAGACAACATTTTCTGTGTTCTTCTCGTAAGAACCATTAGAAGCTCATAGAGGTTGTGATTCATACTTCTGAACTTTTCTGCCTGAATAGCTGGAAGACAGAAGATATTCTTATTTGTACTACCCACCTCTAAGATTCAGCAGCTTTGGAAAAAAGTTTGCACCTGCCCTTGATTGCTACCTTTCCTCTTTCTCAATAAAATGTGTTCTGTGCATTATGTGGCAAACTCTTTGGAGTTGTCAGAAATACGCAATGGAAATATCTACTTTGGAAGTTAGGGTGTGCCTACAACTTTTCCCCCTGCATGCTTTACCTCTTTGTGGACTTTTTTGTCTTGTATATTCAAAGAGAATTTCTTTTTTCTCTCTGTCTTAGAAACTGTTTCTTTGCAGCTTGGATGAGATACTGGCATTATTTCGCGGTAAGGAGCTCAAATGTTCTAGGAGAGATGGAAATAAAAAGAAGCTGTGAGGTAAAAGGTTTTAATTTCCCTTGACAGATCATTAAGGTTAAGAACGGCAAGTATTAATTGTGCCATATTATGGAAGCAATGCTTCTTCACTCTGAAGAGATTAGTCAGCTCTGTGGTGTTTCTCCACAGAGAGCTCTTCAGTGCTTGAGAATCTTCACTCAGCCTTTTCAGCCTTTAGGATGATTAAACTTTCTTTATACCTCTTCAAGAGGAAAATATGAAATGCAATACAGAGTGAAAAAGAGCTTTTATTTTTAGGAGGCTAATTGTGTGGATATCAGCCTGACACAGTACTTTTAAGTCTGTACCTTTTTGGTCCTTATGAACATAATATATAGCTTTGATAATTTGTAATTTAACCCCTAAAGCCTCAGGGGCACAGCTAAATTGTCATATATGAAATTTCTTATGTGGCATAGCCTCCAAAGACAAGACTCTGCTCCTCACTTCCCTTGGGAAGTTGTGCGTTCATGGTCATTGGGATGCTTGTGTGCCTAAGGATTGAACACTTTGTGTTCCCTTCTGTGCTGAGGAAAGAAATTTAGAAAATAAACTAATCATTCCTGCCTGTACACTTGGCCTTGGTAAATGAGTCTGCAGCTGATAGTTGAAATGTAGGACCCGACACTTAGACTGGTTGAACCCCATGCCATTGGATTCAAACTCAAACCCTTGCAGCCCTGGAGGGGGGTCCGATTGCCCCCAGGACAATGCGTTGCAGCCTGCTTGCATCCCATCCTGTGCAACTGTGTGTGTGCTGTGTGTTCCCAGGAGCTTGGGCTGCCTGGTGATACATAACCCCAGCTCCTGGCATGGTCCCTGGGGAGGCGAACAGGGTGGCGCTGGAGGAGCACTTTCCTTGCGGGTATATTGCCGGGCAGTATTGCTTTGGGAAATGGCTACAGCTGCCCCCAGCTGCAATCACTGCCCAGCAGGGGCTGGAGCTGGGTCAGGGAGGGTGTCTGCATTAGGAGTGCCCATGGCTACATCAGGGGCTCTGCTCAGTGTCTCCATCAGCTAGGGTGGGGGAATTACAAGCATGGCAGCGTCAGACCCTGCAGAGGGGCAGAGCATGACCGGGGCTGCAGCCAGGTCCTCTCATGGGGAGAGGCAGCACACCTGCCTGCACGGGCTGGGCTGCACCGCTGCAAAGCAGGGGTGGGAGCAGGACCAGCCAGTTCCATTGCATTCCCAGGAAAAAAAACCCATCAAAAAAACAACTCTTCCAAAACTCCCCCCAAAAACAGCCAACTAAACAGGGACTGACTCACACCCAACAAAGCTCTGCATAAATAAGCTCATGGATATGTAAATAAGCTGTGAGCCAGGCAGGGAAGAGTTACCATGGTTAGTGGCCCTGAGACAGTCTGGCGGGGGTGGTCAGGTGCTGGCACATCCCCACCCAACCCAGTGCCACCTCCCAGGGTGCCTTGGCTCACCTCATCATGGGCACCAGCCCCAGGATGGGCTGCCTGCTTACTCTCCACCATGGCCATGAAGCTGGGGTCCCCACTGCCGTGGCTAGCACAACCCACACGCCATGCTTATCCAGTTGAGTTGACATTAAAAGACACATACACATCCCACTAAGCCCCAGCTCGGTACGGCAGCAAAAGGCAGGAATCCTGTGAGTCCCTGGACAGGATTGGGTAGAAGCCATTCCCTTAGGTGGTCTCATCCAGCTCAGGGCACGAGGTAGTTCTGGGAAGGCCATGATGTGTTCCATAGCTCAGGGTGGTGGGGCGATAGGCGGTGCTTAATTGCATGTTCATGAGTTCGCTGTCTTCACAAATAGCGGACTTCATGACATCAACCCGAACATGTGGACCTCTGAAACCCAGGGGCTCACTGTAATCTAAAATGTTATTAGCAACCATTTCTGAATGTACTTCACAGCAGACTTGTGTATGTAATAACATTAATTGCTACTGCTGAGAAGTAGCTTACAAATTAATAAAAATTCCTGTTTCAGTGCAGCACTAATAAACCCTTCATACTTTAAAATAAATAATTAAAATTGAATGAACTGTTAGATTGTTGCTATGTAAATGACCTTCCTGCCTTGCCTTTGAGCTTTGTGCATAACAACCCCATGCATCACTATCGGCTGGGGGATGAGTGGCTGGAGAATGGGGAAATGGAGAAGGATTTAGAAGTAATGATTGACAGGAAACTTAATATGAGCCAGCAGTGTGTCCAGGTGGCTAAGAGGGCCCATGGCATTCTGGCCTGTATTAGGAACAGTGTGGTCAGTCGGACTAGGGAAGTTGAGCTGCTTGAGAGGGTCCAGAGGAGAGTGACAAGGATGGTGAAAGGACTGGAGAACAAGCCCTATGGGGAGTGGCTGTGGGAACTTGGGTTGTTGAGCCTGGAGAAGAGGAGACTCAGAGGTGACCTCATTGCTGTTTACAACTACCTGAAGGGAGGTTGCAGTTGGATGGGTGTAAATCTCTTCTCTTGGGCTGCCAGCACCAGAACAAGAGGACATAGCCTCAAACTACACCAGGGGAGGTTTAGAGTGGATGTTAGGAAACGGTTTTTCACAGAGAGAGTGACCTCTCATTGGAATGGTCTGCCCAGGGAGGTGGTGGAGTCACCATCCCTGGAGGTGTTTAAGAGAGGAGTTGATGAGGAGCTCAGTGACATGGTCTAGATGTTGGGAGGCTTGGATGGATGGAGCATGTTGCCCGTGGTTCCACATTTGTGGGCCTGATCCCTGGGTGGGCGTTTGCTGGGGAGTTGGACTAGATGATCCTGTGGGTCCCTTCCAACTCAGAATAACCTGTGAACCTATGATATATACCATGCAAAAAGGTCAGCTACTTGTACCAGTCTTGGGTTCTGCTCTAGACCTACACATCCAGGAATTCAGAAGAGAAAAATCAGTCTTCAAAACAGCAAATATTTTCCTGGACCTAGGTAAAATCAATTTTTTTAAAAAACGTACTGCGTGACATACTGTAGTCAAAAGTTTCACACTTCTATTACCATAAAATATATATGTTCCTCCAGACAATATAGGGACCCTTAATATTGTCCATATAAATAAAAAGTTCTGTTCACTTGCAATTAAATCAGGGCAACTTTTAAGAACCTATTTTAATGTATCTTAATCACCTATTGAAAGTACTATGTAGATTTTGTTACTGTAATTATACTGTGTTCAGAACCAGCAGTTGAATGACTTGGTTTTATACTAATTAAATCCTTCAAACTTCTTATTGTGAATTCAAATATAACAGAAAAGTACAATAATTAGTACTTAGTTGTTTAATTTAAAATTATGTAAATTGTACAGCTACTAAACTATTCTAAGTGGAATATATGGCTGATTTATAAAGACACTGTATTTGACTAAAACATAATGAGTAGTTCATTATATATGAAGAAATTTGAGATGCATAACCTGGAATATCATTAAAGCTTAGGAACTCTTTGCATTGGAAATTGATGAATTTGAAAACAAAAGATAAATTTTTAAGTTTTCAATGGAAAATCTTTTGGCACAACTCAAGTCAGACAAACATTCCTGGGCTATCCTGCTGGTCTGCATTGAAGTCTGAAGTGGAGGATGTTGGAAGAAGTCAGAGGAACTGGCTGAATCTGTGTTGCCAGGACACCTCATGATGGTACATCACTGGTATGTAAATGAGCAAGGGTTCTCACTCTTATTCTGCTCTGATCTTTTCTCTTGAAGACTAACTGTAGAGCAGAATGGCAAAAATTACTCTCCCATCCTGCCACAGGAGACTTCCCATGGCAATTGAAATTCTTCACCCGTCAGCTTTGAACAGTTTCTATTTTCTGCTCTTACTAGCTCAGTTCTGCTCTTATTCCAAATGTCCTGCACAGAGTATGAGCTTAAGTCCAGCCTGGCAGGACTCAAAACTGGTAGTGCTCTGAAACAGCAATTTTGGGCTAAAGTAAGAAAGGTTTAAGATCTGGTTTTGTGTTGTTGTGAAATATGTGAAGCTAAGATTTTTACAGAACATCTTTGAGTAAACGATCTGTACAGCAGGACAGCTAAGTTATTGGTGGAGTGGGTGGGAGATCTAGGCTTTGAGGAAGAATTGTGAGGTTTCTTTCACTGATAGAAAATTCTATTCTGGATTCCTCAGGCTCTATCTGGGATACAAAAGAAAAAATACATTTGATTGAGAGAATATGTTTTAGAGATTTTGGCTAAAATTCCGCTTGCCCAAGATCATTGTAAATTCTGTGGGATATGGTCCCAAGACTTTCTTTCCCAGATACATTAAGTCTGGATTAAGGGTACCTACTAAGGATCAAAACTGCAGAACTGCATAATGAAAAGCACTTGTGTTGTTAACTTGCCCTGCAAATTCAGCTGTTCAAAAATTTGAATGGAGTAAGTCTGTAATACATACCAGGGCTTCTGGATTAGATATGTTCTGTGTTCATCACTTGAAATTTACTGAGTATGTATTTTCAGCTCTTGGAGTAAAGGAATCCCATAGTCCAACTTGATCACCAAAAAAGATCCTTGCTGAACGAGGATCTACATCAAACATATAATGCCATCGTACATGGATTAATTCTTCTAGAACCTGTGATCTTAAGCAGCGTGTATCAATTAGGAGATAGATCTGTGAACCCCTCTTGCAGAGTCCTGGGTCTGAGAAGAGATGTAAGAACATGTCCCATAATGCTCTGTCAACGCACTGTAGATAGAATCACAGAATCAGTAAGGTTGGAAAAGACCGTAGAGATCATCGAGTCCAACCTATCACCTATTACCTAACCTAGCCAAACCTGTTACCTAACCTGTTGCCATCCTGCTACCAACACACCATCCTACCTATAACACACTACCCTAATATCTATGTCATGCCACCAAGTACATCATCCAACCTTTTCTTAAACACCTCTAGGGACAGTGACTCCACCACCTCTTTGGGCAGCCCATTCCACTGAGAGATCACCCTCTCTGGGAAAAAGTTCCTTCTAATGTCAAGTCTAAATCTCCCCTGACGCAGTTTAAGACTGTGTCCTCTTGTTCTATCACTTGTAGCCAGAGAGAAGAGACTGACACCCAGCTGGCTACACCTCCCTTTCTGGTAGTTGTAGAGAGCGATAAGGCCTCCCCTCAGCCTCCTCTCCTCCAGACTGAACAACCCCAGCTCTCTCAATCGCTCCTCATAGGGCTTGTGTTCCAGCCCCTTCACCATCTTTGTTGCCCTTCTCTGGACCCGCTCAAGGATCTCAACATCCCTCTTAAACTGAGGAGCCCAGAACTGGACACAGTACTCAAGGTGTGGCCTAACCAGTGCCGAGTACAGGGGGAGATTAACTTCCCGAGTCCTACTGACAACTCTATTCCTGATGCAGGCCAGGATACCATTGGCTTTTCTGGCCACCTGGGCACACTGCTGCCTCATGTTAAGTTTTCTATCAACTAGCACTCCCAGGTCCCTTTCCACCTGATCATCCTGAAGCCACTCCAACCCCAGCCTATAGTTCTGCAGATAACTTAGCTCCTTTTGTCAACAGACACAATTGCCAGAAAAAACATATGGCTGAGTTTCTGATTATTTAACTATTTTGCTAAGTGATAGAAAATATGTGTTTCCTTTATTCTGTGGGAAAAGTAAAAGGTCATCTTAAGTCAGCTTAAAAGTTTTAAGTAAATACAGAGGACGAAAAAGAGATAATTGTCTTTAACACACAATTTGTCGGTAAATGTGAGTAAACCTTATTCTTTAAAGTAGTGTCTGGAGAACAGGCAAAGCTTTGACTTCAACAGCTTCTTCCTTATTATTCCTATTGAGTCTTTCATAGCAAATTACTTTTGCTTGTATAAACAGTTTTTTGCAATCATTTTTTTCTGGTCATAAATTTGAGTCAGGCTTACCTGTGAGGTTGAAGTGTCCAGTTAGGAACAATACAAAAAAATAAGAATGTAACAGGGTTATAGTTAATTTTCCTTTGTTCATTTGATATATAAGAAAAGAATAAAATCACTGAACTTAGCCGGCAGTTTTTTCTCTGTAGATCTCATGTGCTGTAGAGCAGTTCAAGTTTCTTCAGTTTTGTCCTTTTTGTGACTTTTAATAGCTTTTTTAAACATTCTTGATATTTGATACAGTCATACCTGGATTTTCTTCTGCTTCCTTGTTTGCTGCTAAGGGTGAAAACAATATATATATTCAGCAACTATTTCCTGTGAAATTATATATGATAGTTGATGAATTTTTTATTGTAGTGACTAAGATTGTTCAGTTACTTTAAGTTCTGTTGACATTTTCATTGTAAACTTTTGTTTTCAGGCAGGGAAGTTTTTCAATAACACTGAGACTTGTACTTCTAAAAGAAGTTTTCACAAACACTTTTTAAACTTGTTATGGGGAGAGCTTTATTCTAAAATTTTCTTCTTTTTTTCAGACAGACTATGGGGGGTTGCTTTTTATCTCCCCTTCCCCTGCAAGGCATGTGACCAGGGGAGGGGCCTAAGGGCTGGGGATGGGCTGAGTGATGGCCAATGGGAGGGTGTGATGACATGAAGACATGCCCACAAGGCATGTGACTAGGGGAGGGGCCTGAGGCAATATAAATAGAGCTTCCAGGGGTCACAGAAGCTTCTTGGCTTATGGATCTCCTGGATTGAGGACATGTCATTTTCTTCTCTAATCTCCACTGCCACCATCTTGCCCAAGACCACATGGACCTCGGCTCTCCATTTCAGTGCAGCCTTCCCCCTGCCAACCACTGGATCTCTCTACAGCCCTTTGGACATCTCAGGAAAAGGATCTCGGGCTGTTACTTGATTGGTTTACCTATCCTGAACCCTATTCCCCTGTCCCTGGAATCCCCAGTCTCCTTTAACTTGGCCCCCTGCCCCAGGGTTTATTTTTCCCAGGTATCTTCAGTCATCATTGTCATAATTGTTATTGTTGTTGTTCAAACATATATATCTACATTTATTTGTTACATTAATTTTTTTTGCCTTTGTTCCTGTAAAGTTCTTCTTTCTCTATTATTCAAGTATCCCTAAATTCAATGCATACTCCATCCTAATTGGTACCAGGACGCTTGTTGAGATGTGTTGAACTTCTAAAGCTCTTAAAAACTTTTGATTTAAATTCTGAATACTTTTAGTTTTAATTTAACTGTTAATATTCAGTTAGTCTTAGTCTTGAACAGTTTGAGTAGTTCAGAGTTTGTTGTGATTTGCTTCTGTACTATATAAACAGTCTCTGGGGACAGGACGAGAGGTCATAGTCTTAAACTTCAACAGGGAAAGTTTAGGCTAGATGTTAGGAAAAGATTTTTTATTGAAAGAGTGATCCGGATGTGGAATGGGTTGCCCACAGAGGTGGTTGAGTCACCAACCCTGGATGTGTTCAAGGGGAGGCTGGATGAGGTACTGAGTGATATGATCTAGATGTGGAGGATAGGTTAGTTGGATTATAGGTTGGACTAGATGATCTTCAAGGTCCTTTCCAGCCTTATCTATACTGTGATACTGTGATAAACATGTTAGCAATAACATTTAGTTATTTCTGACCTCTCTGTAAAGAGTTTACTTTCAAAAATAAGCAAAATAAGTGACAGATTTTTAGATAGTGACTGGAACACATAACTTTTAGTATTGTTCTTTCTTTAGGTATTCTGAAGGGAAAGTTTGAGGAATTTTGGGGTATCCATGAAAGACTCTTTATTCAAGCATTTGTTTGAGAAAGAAAAGTCAGTGTGTCATGGCAAGATTGATTATGTAAGATTGCTAGAGAATATAAAGAGCAATATCAGTTTCAAGACTGAGCATAGGAAAAGTCCATTGCTAATCTCCGTTCTGTCCTTTACTTCTGCTTTTCAGAACAACTTCTTCCCTCTGAGCAAGGGAAAACTATTTTTACCATAATTTTCCATTACTGAGTGTCTCTAGTGTTGCTTAAGGCTATCTTATGTAGTGGCAAAAAACCCCCTGAAATTGTCCTGTACCATTACATTATGACATAGCTGATGATCTTGCAAAACCCAGCCTGACACAATGCGATGGGTAAGAGGCTACCCCTGTTGTTCTTAGTTCTGTTTTTGCAATTCAAGGGGATATTAATTCTAAATATATCCACCTACAATCTCAGAACATCATATTACAGTAATCCCTCGAATATTGCGGAGGTCGGTACCAGAAAGATGTAGCAAAAACGATAAAGACACACATAAGACCCCTGTGATGTACTGAAGCCATGAATGGTGAACTGTGAATTAGTGAGGGATTACTGTATCTTATCTCTATGTACAGAATAAGTTTTATTATTTTCTACTCAGTATCTGTGTGTATCTGTGAAACCTCCCTGCTACATGTATGAGATTGAACTTCTGATTGAGATTCTATGGCCATGAGAAATAGAGTTCTCACTGCAAAGACTTGCCATTGCCATATCTCTCCTTTGTGGTCATCCAGATTGCACTGTGCTCTTTGAGGCTGGTAGAGAGATTGTTACTGATGAAGAACCTTGCTGGTCACGATCATTTTAAATCGGTATAGGGGGTTAAAAGATGTGTAGAAGTAGCAACTGAAATACGTCTCTTGTTCCTTTCTTTCATCATGAAATAGAAAAGTATCCCACTTCAAACCCCTGGGTAGTAGCTATAAGTTGTGATGCAGTGCCTTGTATTTTGTTGAATCTAATAATTTTCTGGCAAGTGTCCTTTCTGAGAGTGTTGTGTAGAAGTTTACTACTTTTGACACAAAATGAATTAACTTCTCTATTAATTAGTGAATTAGTAATTATCTATTACTAATTATCTTCTCTATTAATTAATTAATAGTGGTGAATTAATTTCACCTCTGGAGAGTGGGGAAATGGAGAGGGATTTAGGAGTAATGATTGACAGGAAACTTAATATGAGCCAGCAATGTGCCCAGGTGGCTAAGAAGGCCAATGGCATCCTGGCCTGTATTAGGAACAGTGTGGTCAGTCGGACTAGGGAAGTTATCCTNTCAGTTCTGTGACAGATGCTGAACAAAGCCTTTGGTCATGCTTGCTTTTGTGCAGTTGCTGAGAAGAGAGGATATTTGCTAGACTTGCGTCAGTAAGGGTGATAGGCCTTCTCTCTCTGCACAGTGGAGAAGAGGCAGTGAAAAGCATAAAGTCCCTCTAGTATCTGGGTAATGGCTAATTACAAACTGTTTGAAAGAAGTTGACAGGTTTCTTATTCTTCCTCATGGCCAGTTGTGTGAGGTGTATGTGAGTGCAATCACATGCACTGTAATCTCTCTGGTTTAAGTCTTCTTCTGAGCTGCTTTTACTGCTAGAGGTGTACTGGCTTTGTGGAAGCTGTATGGCTGAGTGTTTCTCCCCATGGAGAAGCTGCTGCCTGAAATAGCTTACTTGCTTGTAGTGTGAACTATTTATTTAGAAACTCGACAGGATTATCCTTCAGCCATTGCTATGGATCACTTTTTCTGTGTGCAGGTTGTGTGTTGTACTGGGGAGAAAAGGAGGGTGCATAAGGTCTAATTTGTTGCCTTTGTATGCCTTGGGATGGGTTTAGAAGTGAATGAAGTGATCTGAGGTGCTAGATCTTCTGCTACTTCTCTCCATGGTTCCAAAGTGTGATTACCTCAAACTACTTGGGATGATGCCAGTGGCATGTGTTTCTGGTAAACAGTGTTATTGGAATAATATTTATCCAATAATTTTAAATACAAGCATAGGTTTGGGGCAGCAGTCAATTAAGATAATTTGCTAACTTTTTGTAGGGATTGAGAGATTAGCAGTTTTCAGTGCTTTTGCAGTGTCTTGCTCAGCATAAGGTTTCAACTTAGTTTCATAGGTATGTGGCAAAGAATATTTGGAGCCTGGTCAGTCCATGATGGAACAATTTTTAAGGGTTAAACAGCCTTCTGAAACCTAGTGAATGTTTTATATTAGTTAAAAGTTCCAGAATTTTATAGCAAAGTCTCTAGTACCTATGTCTAGAATTAATTTCTTTGTGTTACATCAGATTGCTTTCGGTAAGACTGGTTGTGCACGTGACACTCAACTGACAGGAGTCAATATAATAGTGTAGGTGTTAAAATAAGTAGTTCTTTCCTAGCTGCTAGGTGTTTCTGTAAATCATTAGTCTCCATTATTTTAATTGGAAATGCAGTACTATAATACTATTTAGGACCATAAGAAATAACACTTGAATAAGAGATTTTCTAGATTTCGGAACAGTCTTCCTGCTGCCTTCTGTATTTGCTAGTGAACAGACTAGAAGTTTTTTAACATATGATGCCCCAAGCTGATAGTACCTCAGCTTAGATTTTACTTGCATGCCTGGTCTGCTTGTGTTCTCATACTAGTTATTTTCTGTGCAAGAAAAGCCATTGCAATGCCTCTCACATGCTTACTCATCCTTATGTTCTGCTTGTTTTCATATCTGAGAAGAAATGTGAATGCTTTTGGCAAATCCATGCTGAAATTTGTGAACAGTTATGTTATAAAGTAAAAAAAATGTTTTATTACTTGTTCTAATGTATTTAATGAATGAAATATTGTTGGATTTCCCCTCCTCTCCTACCCCCAGCTCTCAAAGCTTTGAACTCCAGACATCTCAGTCAACTTCCATGAATTCATGAAAATAAACTTGAGCAGCTCTCAGATTGCTCTGGCCAGTTGTGGAAATAATCACAAGCATTTTTGCAAGAGCAGTTAATTCAGTGGATTCAATATTTAATCTAGCCTCTACCATGTATTCTTATTACAGATTAATTATGGTAGCTCAAATGAAACATATTGTAGTTGGACATGAAAATCTGGGTTTTCTCTCAGGTCCCAGCTCCAAACTGATTTGTACAGAAAAGGGATCCTTACAAACATAAATGGAAAAGCACCAATAGTACTATGGAGATAAAGGATAAGTGCATTTTTCTTAATATCTTTGTTAATGATACAAAGTCGAGTAAACAGCATATTAGCTCAATATAAAGATGGCACTAAATTCAGAAGCCTAGGCAAATGTATGAGGTATGAGGCAAATGTATGAGGTAAAAAATGCTGGGGTACCTACTGAGCTTTGAAAATGGGTAAAAAACAAACAAACAAAAATCCCAGTTGTCCAGGTTTACTCTGTTAAAGTTCGTATAGATAGCTTATTTGCAAAAATAATTGGAAATTGAATTTTGTGGTGTATTTCACAGAATCACAGAATATTATGAGTTGGAAGGGACCCACAAGGATCATCTAGTCCAACTCACCATCTAACACCCGTAAAGAGACCGAGAGCACATCGCAGAGCATAACACCAACTTGTTCATATCTTCCTGAACTAATGGTGCTTATGTGGCATTCAAGAATCATAACCATTTTTGGTACCTTAGTTTCAAAGCATTAACAGTGGTTGCAAATCTGTATAGACTTAGAACAAGGTTTGACATATTCATTCTGGCTGCAGGGAAAACCCTTAAAAGTATTTAATATTGTTAACTTTCTGAATTAGACTTAGAATTTGAAGGTCCTGGCTTGTAATTGCAAAATATCGTGCCCTTGTGATGTTTCTTGATCTAAAGCTACCTTAAACAGAACTTGAATAGTAGAGTCTGCCAGCAGACTGATAAGCTTCTGTGTCCTACATTGTGGTAATAGTGATAACATGATTTGCAATTTTAAACTGTTTATTTCAACCAGGGTACAATTTTTCTAAGGTTTTTGGAAGCTGAAAGAAATATGTAGCTACTGACATCTTAGTCAGTAATTTAGGACTGTTAATACACACTAGCTCATATCACAGTGGGTCTAGAAGAAATAGTAACATACCAGAAGCTTGATATTTGTTCTTACAGGAAATAAGACAAATGTAATTTTGCTAAAATAAATTAAACCTTTTTTAATTACAGTATTTAATAGCCAAAGGTATGCAAATAGCTGTTACATCAGACTGTGTATGTAATAGTCTAAATTAATCATGATTACATTATCCTTTTTTAAATGGAACTGAAAGGAAGTAGTAAAAATAATGGTACTTGGAAAGACCAAAAGAGAAATTGTAGGTTTTTGGTGACCATTATTCAGTCACCTATTAAAATTGAATAGACATGTGGTAAAGTTCCTTGGAAGTCTATAAACTTGTACAAGCCCCTCCTGAAATTTAATGTAGCTTGAACTATCAGTTTGCAGTCACTACATTATGAACTATGTGAAAATGCACAATTGTAGGGGCACAGTCAATGTTCATTTAATCTTAAATCTGGAATTCCCTGAACTCTCTTGGTTTTGTCATGTATCATTCTTAATTTGTTATTTTTTCTGGTCTTTTTTCTCACAGGAGTAAGAAACAGTGAATGAAAACTCCAAAGAAAGCTTCTGGAGATTTCATGGGATGCCAGCATGCAAAAAACCCAGCAAATAAAAAGGACGGTAGCTGGATCAGGTTTGTGTGAGCCCATAGGAGTCCTCACAATGCTGTGCTTTAGAAAGCTGTTGATAACGCACAAATGTTTTGTCTACAACTGGGCACACTGTCCCTTCCCCCCAACTATGGACAAGATTCTGTGAGGGCACACGAGCAAACCGGCTGACCCAGACTGACAAGAGGGATATTCCATACCATATGACGTCAGCTCAGATATAAAAGCTTGGGAAGGGAGTAATGGGGGGGCGGGCGAGGCATTCATGGTTCTTGATGACTGCCTTCTAACATTCATAGGAGCCATACTTCCCTGGATGTGGACACCTCTGCTGATGGGAAGTAGAGATTAGTTTTTTTGCTTTGCTTCTGTGCATGCTTTTCCTTTGCCTTTTATTTTTTTTTTTTTTTAACATTAAACTGCCTTATTTCAACCCACCCTTTGTATATCATCTTATTATTTTGGGACTGATTGACTGTTCGGGCACCTGGCATCCACCCAGGGTAAAAATCCATTACAGTACCTGACAAATTCTTTAGCCTAAAGACTGTTTGATTAGGCAACTCTTGAATTTTGCCAGCAGTGTTTGAAACTCCATTGGAATTTTCCTTGTCACAGATGGACTAATATTTGGTCTTAGAAATCTTGAGTAGTTGAACCCAGGGTTAGAGTCTCCGGGCTGACATCTAGACCTTTGTAGGTCCAGCATATGGAGTGGAATAATGGGCAGTATAATTGTTATATGGCCTGCATAAATGCATTTTATACCTGCAGTCTCTCCTTGAGTCTTCTGTAGCGGATTATATGTCCTATCTAGTATTTCCCTATGACAGCACTGCCACTTGCCTAGAAAACTTGAGTTGCATGTAAGATCCTAGAGCTCAAAATGTAATCACTATTTCACTTTTCCTGGCTTTCATGTAGCCCAGAATCTGAATTTGTCCTTGGTAGAGGTGAAAAGAATGTTCTAACTTTAGAAGAACTATGCTTGCTTGAAACTAGATGTGAATTTGTCATGACTCTTCTAAATGATTGAATTGTTATAGTGTCCACAAATGCGAAGTACAGTGTCAGGAGATTTGACTAGTTAAAATTTAGCCAAGTCATTAAAGTTAGTAAAAAATACTGATATCTTTCTTTATGTTTCTTGAAAGATTTTCAGCAGTTTGTATTTCTTCCAGATTTGTCACGTGATTTTCAACCTCTCATTTTCTTTCTTTGAGTTAACTTTATAACAAGATTAAAATCATTTTAGAGGTTGGTTGTTTGGTGTGTTTTGGTTTATTTAAAATTTTATTCCCGTGAACCCTGTGTCAGTAAAATGCTGGTAATAGTGTTTCTGATTAGGCTTTTGGTTTATTATCTAATTCTTTAATCCACAGTAATCATCTCTTATTTGCTAAATAGTTGCTATGAAGGATAGATTGCCTTCAGAGAACTTTCTGGGAAATGGTCCAGTTCTTGCCTTATTCTCAAGTTCGTTGTTAGAATTATGCAGTGTTACAGGATAACACAAGTTAGACAAAAATCCCCACTTTGTTGGTAGGAAGACAACTGAACACACATGCTCTCTGCAGAATAATATCAAATAATATGCTCAGTGCTTTGTATCTCACTTATGCTTCATTATGTGATCATGTGTATTTCTGTTTTGCTCTCTAAGAGAAAGCAGGATAATAGGGTTGTGCTATGCTGTGTGTTGTGTGAAGATGATTAATTTGTTCAGCAGGCCACTGGATTTGATGTAGGGGAGCTTGATGAGACTCTTATAGGCTAAATAAAAATGCAAAGGTATTGATTGGATATACTTTGATTATAGCATAGGTGAAGTTGACTAGATACTGAATAAAATAATGGTTTCACTACTCTGTTTTAGAAGAATAACAACTCTGATTAAACCGGCAGCACCAGAGACCTAAATGCATTTTGTTTGAATGCATCTGGCTCTATTAAAAAATACATGTGCCACTAACTACAGCCCATTAGCTCAGGTAAAATACGATGTTGTGTAGTCTGGCCTGTACTGTGCCTAGCTGCTTGCTTGTGTCTAAACTGGAAAGGGAAGAGAACCATACCAATTCCCTCCCAGTACAACTGATGCAACCCAGCTTTATAATGAACTGCAGATGTAATATTTTCAGCATTTCAGGGGTTGTAGGGGGCCAGATTAGATGTTAGAAAGCAGTAGGTCTGATCTAGTTAGAAAAAAAGGGAAAAAGCAACTGAGCACTTTGCTCTAAAGCTTTGCCCATTTATCACAGTGTTATTATGAGTAGTTTTGTATGTAAAACCTGTTCTTGGTATCATTATCTTTCTTTGGGAATTGATGAGTATGAGGAAAAACTGGAAACAAGGTATAGTCAAACACTTCCAAAATGAGGGTGAGTAAGTTATACTGTCTGGCTTGGAACCCAGGAACTCCTAACTCTAGCCAGGGAGCTGTCTATGGAAGCAGTAACTTCTGAACTCAAGTGTTCACTCACTTAGTTATTAATAAGAGGGGACTTTCAGTTTTTTCATATTTTTGTGGCAGGTGGACTTTAAGAAAATTTTGCTATATTTATTTCTATGTGGTTCTGAACTTAGAGCCTGCATTTTGCTGCTGCCTCTGAAATACTTTGATTCCACATTAATGAAGTTTTTGAGAAACTGAAATGTCCCCTTTTCATGCTTTTAGGAAAGAATTGCATAGAGCTATGTCTGTGTGCTAGGATTTAGACTTTGTATCTGTAAATTTATTATATGCAAGCATGTGTATTGCTTGTGGGTCTTAAATTAATTTTCCTCAGTAAACACTTCGTCACACATCTTACCTTTGTAGAGTTTATTATTTTGCATATTGCATGGTTTCACAAGGTCTTTCACCGTCAAAAGTTTTCTGGAAATAAAGGTAAAGCCCTTACTCTGAGGTCAAGCCTAAATTTTCTCTTGGTGTTTAAAAATAATTTTAATTCCCATGAGAACTTTCACGACTTGCTTTGCTTTGATCTAATAGCGAAGTAAAAGAACCATATTCATGTCTTTAGTGAGTGTTATATAAGGTAAAACAATGCCAGAAACTTAGAAATACAATGGTCTGGTCATACCGTGCTTTTGTATGGAAACTCTGCCAGCAAAAAATGTTCTTCTATTTTTAAAACTATAACTCTTCTTCCACTGACTTTCTTCAGTGCAGGCTGGATATATTGAAGTTGTCCAGGCCCTGTGCGTATAATGATCTCAATTCAGACTAGTAATTATTTTGAGTTTCTCACAACTACTACTGCAAAGCAGACAATCATGCTGCTCTAATTCCCCTCTTTTTTTTTTTTTTTTCCAGGTGCTACACTGCCTTAATTTCACAAGGCTTGAGGAGGACCTGGAATTTTAGTGTAGAATGAAAAGCAATAGCTAAAGGTTGACAAGGAGGGAAAAGCTTGACAGAAAGAAACTTTAACAGATTTGTTATTGGTAGTGAGCGCAAGTGACAAAAGGAAACCCAAAAAGATGTACGTATTTTGAAATAGATAAAAGTAAATGTAAACTGCATAAATTTTCCAGTTCTAGGTGAACTCTCTGTTGTAAGAATTATTTTCTGTTTTGTGAAGTCAAAGCTAGTACTGACAATTTATGAGCCTGTTAAAATGTTTCATTAGCAAAAATCACAAGACACTTACTACATCCATTATTCCTGAAAAACTAATGATTTGGAGAGAAAGTTATATGGCTGGATGAGCTCCATGGTTTTCTATTTATTAATTCTGATTATACCATATTAAATGTTCATTTGGCAGCACTATAAATAGGGAGCTGGGTTGTGTTTTGCCTAGTTTCTTTCTCTAGAGGACAGATTTCATGCTAATAAATATCACCAAGGGAAGTGAATAATGTCTTTTGTTTCAATAGTCATTCAGCAACACAACTGCTTATTACTGAGTCAGTATTTTCAGAAATTATGTACTAACAATTTTGTATGCCTCAGTTTCTGACTAGACAATTTGAGAGGCCATAAAAAGGCCTCTGGGGGAGTTGGTTTGTGTGTTTTGTAGTGGTGGGTGTTTTTTCTTTTGGCTCCCCACTCCTCCCACCCCCCAAGGTATTTCGTATTATAAACTTCCCAGAAATCTGGACGAAAAGTGCTTAGCATATGCAGAATTCAAGAGAATCTCTCTGTCAGTGCTGCAAATGGAATAACAGGTAGTTGTTAAATGTATTGATGACTTTTGCATGCTCTGAAATGATAGAGGAGAACACTAGATTCTTCAACTTTACAATAACTCCCATGAAATATTTAATGCTTGTCTGATGATTTATTCTTCTCTGCATAATACAATCTAATAGAATGGTTTTGTTAATTATTTACATTGTGCTCTTGATGCTATTTATCTCCAAGTGCTTTCCAGCAGTAGTTTTTTCTGCTTATTACTAGGAAAGACTTTAAAAGGCAGATATTGTCAAGAAAGCAGAATTATAACTTGTCTTATTTGTGTCTGGGTGCTTTATAATATGTGTGCTGGGTAGAAAATACTCATGTAGCCGGAGCAAAAAAAAGGGGGATTTAAAATCACCTGGGAGACCCATGCTCTGGAATGAGAATAAACCCTGAACCTTGCTGGGGCTTGGGAGCGTGGCTCTCAGGGCTCCTGATGACTATGTTGGCAGGATGAGTACCTGAAAAGCACAGTTTGGAGAGGTTTATGAAGCAGCATCAGTCCAGAGTGAAGAATGGTAAAGGACCTAAGTGAGGTGCCTGAGGGTGTGATGATTCACCATCACTGCAGGACTCTAAACAGCTTGCAAGCTGCTTGCAGGTACATTTTTACTCCTGCAGTCTTGTTTTAATAGAGTATAAGTCTGACAACCAGAAGTGAACTTGGCAGCACTGGCAAAGGAGAGAGACTTCCAGTTCTTCCTAAGGATGCACAAAAAGAAGGTCTTCAAGTCTTCAGGTCTCATGAGTTCTGCTATTGATGATCTCCCTGGCGACTTGAAACCTACTCAAGTAAACATAGGAAAAGGAGACCTGCCCATGCTGACCTCTCATCAAATGCTCTGCTTGCTGACTGTTGGTTTCTATCAGAGCATGAAGGAGGAGAGAACAGCCTTTCTGCATCTTCCAGAAGCTGACTGGCTTCTCTCTGTGATAGCTGGATGATTGTCCTACTCTTGTTGTGCAGTGGGAAGCAATATCTCCAGCTTCAGAGGGGGGAAAGGAACACGCTGATGCTTACATTTCTTTTCTGATCACTCTGAAGAACAGTATTCTTAAGGGGGAAGAATGATTTTCAGTTCCTAATTATTTGCCCAGCAAAGATCAAAGGACATTCAAGACAAAGTTTCTTAAAGGTGACATGGATTAAATTCTTAGCATTACATGGGTTAGCCAGGTGTTAGGTGACCAATAGTAAATTCACCAATAGTAAATTATACTAATGGGCAACCTCAAAATTTTATTTGAGATTCTAAACCATGGGGAAAAGACCTTTGTAAATGCTTCCTAATATGTGCTATTGAAAACATAAATGATGAGGGAATTGAGTCCATCATCAGCAAATTTGCAGATGATACCAAGCTAGGGGCAAATGTCGAGCTGCCGGAGGGTAGGAGGGCCCTTCAAAGGGACCTTGACAGACTAGAGAAATGGGCAGACTCCAACATTATGAGATTTAACAAGTCTACGTGCCGGGTTTTTCACTTTGGACATAACAACCCCATGCATCACTATCGGCTAGGGGAGGAGTGGCTGGAGAGTGGAGAAATGGGGAGGGATTTGGGAGTAATGATTGACAGGAAACTTAATATGAACCAGCAGTGTGCNCATTCCCCTTTGTGAGGTACAACATCTCTAAGGATAAAAATTGTGCAATGGTTTGTAGGAGATAAGGTGTAACAATATCTAGCCCCTATTAATTGTATGGGACCTGGTTCTCTGGATGTGCTTGTTGACTCTGTCCAACAGTCTTAATAATCCTACTGGACTTTCAGGTCCAGTGGATCATGCATTAGCCCAGAACTGAGAGGAGTGCAGTTGGTTAATTTTATGCTTTATAATAAAGCAACAACAAAATACTTCTGTAACTTTTTTTTAAGTCTTTGCTAAACACGAGTAACTTGTTTGGGTTTGAAATTTTCCCAGGGTCTGGAGCACAGTTCAAACATATAGCCCTTTTTGGTCATCACTGGGAGGGTTATGGGGCAGAGCCTTGCCAGGAAGCTGCTTGGAGGCTCTGTCAATGGGCCAATGCTCTGTCAATGCCCAGACAGGGGCTTCAGATACTTTCCTAGGGATTTCTGTGCTAAGCCAGTTGCCCCTGGCTTAGTCATATCAGAGACATACCACATATCTGAGAAACTCATATTAGACTCGTTTAAATAAACAAATGTATAGAGCAGTGAGGTATAAGGAAAGCACTGCAATTTTTTTCAAATATTTTTGGCATGAGTTGAAGTGCTTCTTTATTCTTTCTGAGATAATCCAGACTTGTTGCTTGAGGTCTCTCATGAGTTCTCCTTAAAAGGTTCTTGCGAAATTCCTTTATGTTCTAGAAATATTTAGGCTTTCAAATTCTATAAATCCATGGCACTCTTTCAGACCTCTGTTTGATGAATAAAAAGCTAGCACCAGAATAACCTATACTTTATGGTCCTTATATATGATGCAACCTATATTCTTAAATAGCTTGAAAACAAGGAAAATGGTGTTCTTGTACATTAGTGGTCATTGCTCCCATACATCAGTGATCATTACCCTTATCAGTACCCATCCAAGTTAAACCCTTTTGTAAAAAGAGAACCAATGCTGAAAAAACAACTGATCCATACCTGCATGTTGCTTGTATGCAGGTCCTCTCTTCTGTGCAGGCACCTATAAAGAACTGAGTTTGCAGTGGTAAATGGTATGCTGTTCAAAGAGCTGTCACAGGTATAATCTGCAGAAGTGCATGTTTGAATTTACTTGCAAATTTTACAAGTTAATCATGAGCATCATTAGCAGAACTGCTTCTTAGTAAGTACAAACCCATCCTGTTACAGTGTTAACTACTGCAAGTTATGGAACTCACTCTTCTTTTGAATATAAAAACGAAACCTTGCATAAGAAGAAACTAGGTGAGAATGTGAGATTTGAGAATGTATGAAGTCCCAGGAGGAAAAATGAAATACAGTCATGCCTTGCTGCATTGTGACTGCTCCATTGTGATCTCACTGGTTCACGGGAAATGTTCCCCGTTAATCTGCTTCAGTGATTCACAGAGCTTCCCGGTCGACACATGTGCAGTACCTCTACTTTGCTGAGGGGCAGCGCTGGCACTCCCTGTGGAGTGGGACTGGCCCGGCCCCACAGGGAGGGCATGCGGTTTCTCCCACTTGCTGCGGCTTTATAGCCCCATGCCTGTGTGTCTGTGTTCTCGATCCCTACTGAGGAAGGCTTACCCTCCCTTATGAGTGCTGCAAAGGTTCCGTTTATAGACCCGCAGGACTACAATAAATGCCATGGTGAGTGAGAGGCACTGTGCCCCCTCTCTGTGGGGCTGGGCCATGCTGCCGCCACAGCTGCTGCACCAGGAGGAGGCTTCTGTTCCCCCATGTACGTATCATAGGTAAAGGGAAACAAACTCCGACACTGATGCCACCTCTCCAACATAAGGGGCCCCAGATATCACAGTCTTGCAAAGTTAAGGTTTCCCAGGCTCCAAGTGCCCTGACCAGAGCCCGGGGACACCCCTTCCCCACCGGAGCCCTGGAGCTTCTTGACCGTGGAGGCAGTGCAAGCATGAGCCATGGCAGCAGCTCAGTGGCAGCTGCAGAAGTGGCAGTGTGGCCGAAGAGAAGCCCAGGGATTCTCCGGGCGTCATTCCAGGCAGAGAGGGCTCAGAAACACTTCCCTTTGCTCCCCTGTGGGGAGGAGCAGAAAATGCTCCCCAGTGCTCCAGAGTGGTGGTGGGGTGGAGTGATGGACGTGACCTGTGTGCATATTAATGCCGCACACATGTTTGTAAATTAGACAGTTCATGAGACCCTTGGGAGACCTGTTCCTTGCAAATTAGGAGATATAACTGTACATTGAAATATGATTTCAAGTTACCTGGATCTTCTAAGATGATTTCCATTACTACTTAATTTCCTTTATTCTTTTTTGAGTATTGTTTCCTTGTCTGGTGTTCTCGCAATTATTAAAACCCAATTACTGTTTGTTTGGGTTTTTAAATTAATTATTTAACATTCAGAATGGAGCATAAGAGTTATCAAATAACTGTGTCCATCACAAGGGATTTTTCTTTTACCTAGTTAAAATTCCCATTAGTTTCTCATACAACTGCTAGCTCCTCTAATTCTCTTCAGAGGTATTAATTTCAAGATTTTTTCATTTGTGCATAAGATGGAGTAAACCTACTATCAACACCATTACACTTGTTCTTTAGTTGAAGGAACTTTGGCAAGATTTTACTCTGCGTGGCTGCTCAGGTCACTGTGTGTCCTGGTTTGAGTTTTTTTCCTGTGGCAGTGAGGGGGGCTAACAGCTGCTGCCTGAGCCTCTGCCGCTGCCAAGGATTCAAGGTCAGAAGCAGGCAGAGGCGTCTCTGTGATAACATATTTAAGAAAGGAGAAAAAATGTAGAGAAACAGCAAAGAAGACGGACAGAGAAGAACCTGTGAGAGGCTGAGCAGCCATGAAGGCACCACGGCCAGGGTACCTGGAGAAGGGGTAGGAAGTGTTCCAGGCGTCTCCCTGCTGCTTGTAGAATGGACCATAGTGAAGCAGACTGTCTGGCTGCAAACCTGTGGAATAGAGAGAGAGAGACCAGAGATGCAGAATCCACCTGAGGCCACGCTGAAGATGGAGGATTATGCTGAGAAGCTGCAGATAATCTTTGAGCCCACACACACTTAGCCAGAACAGAGCTCAGTAGAGATGGCAGAGATCCTTTGGACAGACGCTTTGTGACAGAATGGCACTGTGGTAGGATCTGTATACTATGGGATGGGCTCATAATGAAGCAGTGAAGCCAGTGCTTAAAAGACTCCATCCTGTGCTGTGACTCTCGGGCAACAGAGAATGGAAGAGTTGTCGCCCCTTGGGTCTGGGATCTCACTTGGGAAAGGGTCATGAAAGACTTTTTCCTCTCGTGAGAGAGAGAGGACTTTATGAAAAGGCAGAGAGATGGTTTCCTACCCTAAACTGGTCAGAAATACTAACTTGCCTGGGTTTTCCCCTACCCCTATTGCCTCTTTTGTCTCCTGGAGGAAAAGAGGGAATAGATCTGTTGTAAGAAGAAGGAGGGTTGGGGGGAAAAAGTTGCCTTTAAAATAATGCTTCTCACATTAAGCTCTGATCTTGTTAGTTAATAAGTAAATCCTTTATATTCCTCACTTGTAGCTTGCCTTGTTTTGCCTGTGATAAACCTTTTTTCCAGTTTTTTTCCCCTCCGGGAGAGGTTGTGGGTGAATCTCTGGCATCCAGCCAGGGTCAAATCACGACACCGTGACATTAAAAAATGGGCCTGATTTGCATTAGAATATTTAATTTACAGTGCTGTATCATTACACTTGTCTGTGCCCAAGAAAAAAAAAATTCAGCAGAACTCCTTTCTTTCATGGCTTCATATATTATTTTGTTGTAAGGTTCATACAGGCATTCTGTTATGCCCTGGCTCAGGATACGTGGTGGATTTCTTTGGAGGGTAGTGTGTTGATGATGCTTGGGTTTTTTTGCCTTGAGGCTCCTTGAGAAATAGCATTATAAAGTTCTTCTGAAAGCATTAAAAATTAGATTTTACTATTGTTATCGCATCTTTCCTGCTTAATGGTGGACCAGTTTTAAGGGGTGTTTTCATTTCCAGTGCTTCTGTAATGCTTGTCTGCTGTGCTGCCATCACACCATGCAGTGAATAGAGAGACTCCCTATATCTCTAGAGGTATGCCAAGTCCTGCTCCTGAAATACAAGTTTCTTTCAAAACAAAATGAGATTGTAAACCTTACTCAGGAGAGCAGTCTCATGTCTGGAAGGAAGGTGAGGTGAGCCATGGTCATAGAGACGCTGTTGCAAGGCTCTGAGACATGCAGCACTGAGCTCAAGCACACATGTGCATGTTCTCCATGTGGCTGAGGAGCACTGTCTGTGGAGCAAGCTCCTAGGTCTGGAGGCAAGGCTGGAATATATCCTTGTATTGGGTTTTGCTATGGCTGTGTTTCTGGTAACGGGGGGACTATGGGAGAGGTTTTTCTTCAAGAAGTTTCTGGGAGTTGCCCTCATAGCTGGCAGAGCTAATGCCAGCCAGCTCCTGGCTGGACCCACCGCTGGCCAAGGTCAGGCCAATCAGGAGAGATAGAGACACCTTTGTGATAATATATTTAAGAAAGAAAAAAAAAATTAGGGGAAGAAGACATGGTCACCAGAGAAGAGCAGTGAGAAGATGTAACAGCAAATGTAGGCACCAAGGTCAGGGTCGAAGAAGGGAGAGGAGGTGTTCCAGCTGTCTCCCTGCATCCCGTGGTGATGACCATGGTGAAGCAGGCTGTCCTCCTGCAGCCCATGGAAAGATCACAGGGATGCAGAAAATCCACCTGTAGCCTGTGGAGAGGGGAGTCCATGCTGGAGCAGGTGGATGCTGGAGGGAGCAGAGTCCCAGGAGAGATGTGTGGCCCATGGAAAGGAGTGTCCACGCTGGAGCAGAACTGTACCTGGTAGGATCTGTGTGCTTTGGGATGGGACCCACGCTGGAGCAGCCAATGCTCAAGGACTGTACCCTGTGGAGTCCATGGGCAGCAGTGTTTGGAAGAGCTACTGCCTCTGGTATTGGACTCATGCTGGAGAAGGTCATGGAAGACTTTCTCCCAGAGGAGGGACCGCACTGAATGCAGGGGAATGGCCTCCTCCCATGCGCAGTGGCAGAGAAACACCAACTGCCTGGCTTTCCCCTACTCCTGTCCCTCCTCGTCTCCTGGAGGAGAGGGGAAATGTGTTATCTGTTGTAAGAGATGGATGGGTGGGGGAGAAGGTTGCCTTTAAGATGATACTTCTCACTTTAAGCTCTGATCTTGTTAGAAGTAAATTCTTTACATCCACACTTTGGAATTTTGTTTTACCTGTGACAGTAAAAGATTTTCTAATAGTCCTCATTCCTGCTGTAGCTAAGCCCTTCAGGATTTTTTTTTCATTTTCTTCTCTCTCCTGTTTGTATGACGGGATGGGGAATGAAGTGAGAGAATGGCTGTGGCTGAATCTCTGTCATCCAGCCAGGGTCAAACCACCACAGTCCTCTAACCCATTCCAGGTTTCTCAGTGTTGCTGCTGGTACTGAACTTGTTTGCACCGAGTGGGAAGTGCTCAGACTGCACGTGCTATAGGAGGGAAAGAATTTGGGGGAAAGGCCAGTGTTTGGATGGACACTGAGAATGAGAGGCCTGTAGGTAGAATGAGGCTTGTTGGACCTGATCCTCTACGACAGGGATATGAGAGAATAAGTGAAGTTTGCCGTGGGAAAGGCAGCTCTTTTATCCTCTCCATAAGAGCTGATACTGTCCCATTGGTTCCCCTGTAGTAGCCAGTCTGGCTTTGGAAAGTTTTGGAGAAGTTGGCATTCCTCTGGAGACACAGGGAATACCCCTATGCATTGCATGATGTAATGTCAGCCCACCAAGCAGACAGTACAGAAGCACTGGAAATCAGAATGCCCTTTAAAAATGGTCCACCATTAAAGAGGAAAGAGGGGAGATGTTATTATGGTTATGTAGGTCTAAACTTGTATGTATTCAAAATAAATGTAGAATATTATTAAGAACTGTTAGCTCCATTACCTCTTTGGGCAGAAGGAGTCTCAGGGAATTCCTGTGCTATAGTTAGTTAGTTTATTCTTTGCACTTTATAAACTAATAGAGACCTCAGCTGAGGTGGAAAGTTGAGAGCATAAAAATGGTTTGTATTGTTGGAGAAGAGTGAAAGAGTCACTGGCAGGACAATTTCAAAAATATGTTGGCACCTAGTTACTTCTGGAAATTTGAAGTAGGTGGCATTTCCACATTTGTGTGCTTCTGAGGGTTTAAATATTTTGTGGAATTTACAAAGAATACTTTGTCTGAATCAAAAGGTTATTGTGCTCTGTCATTACCAAAGCAACTGAATTGAGGATCATACCATGGATACTTAAAAATCTCAGAAACCCTAAAACGTTAGTTTCTGGATCCCAGACGAGGATCTTGTCTGTAAGAATGTGCTTTCTCAATTGTGTCTGCAATAGGTTTTGATTTAGCAGGACGAAATGTGTTGACAGTCAGCTGTTGTGTTCATTACTAACTTACTTTAGTTGGTTTCCCATTGCTAAAAGTTTCTTTTTGTAATGTGTTACATTATTTTTTCTTATAATCTAAAACTTGTAATGATGGAGGTAAGCTGGAGTGGAAGCAGATGGTCTGCTTCCTCACAAGCTTATGGACAGCTGTTGAGAAAATTATGAAAATTTATGAAAATGTGGCATGTTCAATGGTTGACAGTAAACATTTAGTGTTTTACATTATTATTTTTAAATTTATACATTTTTATTAGTAAATTTAAGCTTTTTAACCTAGACATGAAAGCAAAGCTGAGTGGAAACTCATTTGCTTGCGGGGACCACTGATAGTATGGATTGCTTTAGAATTGTTTCTCATTCAAATATTATTAAAGGCAAAACCTAGCATAAAGAATTTGAAATTAAGGACATTTAGGAGCAGGAACATAGCAGAGAGTCAGAGGGGAAAAGACATTTATAAAATAAATGATGATGGGCAGGGTACTTTGCACGTACACAGTGCCACTAATTAGCAACTGTGTGGTGGCCCAGGACAGGGAGTGAGCTGAGAGGAAGACAAAAGTCCAGATGGCAGGCTGTGATCGAGAATTCCAGGGCATCAGGCTGTGTTACAAGGTTACTGCAAGGTGAGAACAGGGATTCTTTTTTTTTTCTTTAGTTAGAGTAAGTGCTCTAAGAGAGACTGCATGAGGTGGTGATGATCTGCTGTACACCTAGACCCAGCTTTAGAGGGAAGTATACCTTCTGCTTTTCTCCCAAGGTTTTGTGACACAAACGTCTGGGAGATACATATTTAACTCCTGGAAAAGTAAAGTGAAAACTCTTATATGGTAGCAAATATAAAAGTAAACATTTTATTTACTTTGTGTGCTAGGCATTTAGCTGAACAATGTATAGTTTAGTGGTGATATTGTTAATCCCTATGTGGATGTGCAAAGAAATGTGTTGCTACTGCAGAAGGCTCGAGAAAGTGTTGATGAATGGAGGGTAGTGTGGAGGCCAAGGTGCTCCTTCCCCTGGGCATGGGAGGTGTGTCTTCTGGGGCAGAATACAGCATCTGTTCTTTACCTCACCTTTGCAAAGCCTTTTCATCTTATTATAGCATGTATCATTTATGTACTGTTTGTCCCTCTGGACCTAATCTATTTCAGTACTTTGTTTTCAAGCACTGCATTTCTTAGGTAGGTAATCACATAGGTTTTGGCAGCATTATTGCATTGAGAAGTATCTGATACTACAAGGAATACCTGCAGAATGAAGCCATAGGGTAGGATGTAATTAGGATGACACAAATCATGACACTAGATGATCCTCGTGGGTCCCTTCCAATTCAGAATATCCGGTGATCTTGTAAATCTAGCTATTTGTGGCATATTATCAATTTTTGACATAAAATGAAGAAAACATTTGAGAAAAGGTGAAACATTACTGACTAGTGTGTGTGTGTGTGAGTCCAGTTTCAATATCAAAATACTTCTTCACTCAATCTCTGATTTGGTTGCAAAATATGAATTTATAACAACCAGAAAGAAAGACCACATTATACAGTGAATCCTCTCTGTATTGCGACTTCTCCTTCACGACCTCGCGCATTTGCGATGTGAATTTATCGCAGTTTTGATTCCACCTTTTGCGAATTTATGCCATTTGCGCATGCGTATTGCCTCTGCTCCACCGAGAGG
>WEKX01023075.1:0-19859 GCA_013390025.1 Pitta sordida
TAGGAGGCCCGACTGTAATACGGATTTTCTTCTGCCCAGTTCCATGGAGAATGAGAGTGAGTGTGTGTGTGTTTTCAGAAATAAACACATCCTAAGTCACTTAAATTTTGCGCAACTGAAATAATTGGAAATGGAAAATGAAAGGGCCAAGGTGGTAGGACAAACACTGTGCTCTTTTCTGAATTCATACTTTCTTATGAGATGGAACTACTGTTACATACTTCAAAGAAAACATAGTTCTTCTTGGTATTTGGGGAACTAACCTTCCCAAAAAGAATACAAGTATCATGATACTTTGGGTTTCTGCATGTATAATTAAAACTTTCCCCTTTGGATAGTAAGATTCAGAGGACTATTTTTAATACGTTCACATATGGGTTACAAAGAATGAAATTAAGGAGTAGAGAGAGAAGGAGAGAAGAGAATTTGCTGAGCTGGTTACTGGAAAAAAATTAATAAGCTTATTGCATGAATAATGTTGAAACTAAATGGGAGATTATTCCCAGATAACTGCCTTTTGAATTCCTCTTGTAGAAGAATAATGTATTTGAAATTTATTTGAAAATGTGTTGTGTGTTCTTCTTCTTTTTTTTTTTTAACAGTCATTACTTAATCGTAGGGAATATTACATGAAATAATACTACCATTAGGAAACTATTTAATGTGTCTGGATGAGTAGATTTTTTGATATTGAGGATAAATTACTCTTTTCATTCATAATGTAGGTGAATTCGTAACTTTGTATGACTTACGATCTTAGTTTTACACTTCAGCCAAAGATAAACAATAAAAATATGTAATTTTTCAGTGAGATTTTATTCTTCTTGGGAAGAAGATGCCATGGAGTTTTGTGGGTTTTTTGTTTTGTTTTAAATTGGCTGGTTGGCTTTTTTTATTTATTACTCTGATATGCTTACAAAAATTCAGTGTATATTTGCATTGTTGTTTTCATATAGTGGTACAGTTAGCAGAAGGACTGTTATCAATAATTATTATTTATTATGTTAGAAAATTATATGCTTTTTAGCTAATGACAGGAGGACATTTGTGATATTTCTGCATGCTGTAGGGCTTTAAACATGTTAGTCTGATCAGAGTTGTAAACTGAGTCCAGCCATGAACTTCAGTTGACAGGAAAAAGACTCCATGTGTCTTTCAGATGAAAAGCGATCCTACTTCCATTAGTCTCTTTTAAATAGATTGTTTGTTTCCATAATAAGATGTTCCAAAGTCAACACCGACCTTTTGGATTGTTCTGTGTAACTGAGCTGGTGTAAGTGACTTTACCTGTGTGTGACTTTGCATTGACACTGCAATTAATAGGTTTTGGCGTTTTTTTGTTTCTAAATGTTAACATAAGTTTTTAAAGAAGTGCTTTTCATTTTTATTCTTAAATAAATATGTTCACAGTGACCTAAGGGGAATGGTTCCAAGTTCCTTGTATATTATAGTCTTTGCTACACATAGTAACCATCATAGTTTATTCAGAAATAATGTTAAGTAACTTAAAATGCAAAATGATACCTGAAATAAACTGTGTAAAGAGATATGGAATTCCTTTTTACCTCTGGCAATGTTACATCTTAAAAGTGCCTTTTAAATTGTTACAAAATTAAAGTTCGACTTCCTGTTGGTTATTATTTCTTTTTTTGGACTGTGTTGTTCAGAACATGTGTTAAGAAAAGCAGTCCTAAATTTAATTTTTATTTTCTGTTATATTTGGTCATAAACATGGTCTGTCAGTACTACTCCAACAGATGTGGCTTCACAACATGTGGCTTTAAAAGCGATGAGCTGCAGAACAAAGATTTCCTCCATATATGTATCTCACATAACATCTTGTAGATTCATTTTATATGTTTTACTGTAATTTACAAAAAATTTTCTAAAACTTTCTCTGAATAGAAAGTCACAGTCCACCTAGGAAAGATGAAATTATGATTGTCACCTTTAGTGTGAAAAATATTGACAAAATCTTATGTAGTGCATTAAAGACAAGTGCTGTAAGAAATGCAAATGTTGAATACATGGTAATTGTAGGAGAAATGTGTTTTATTTTTTGTAATGTAAAAAAATGACAAAATAATACAAAATGCAGTTAACTTGCCTTTTCTATTATTCTTTTCAGCATATCTAAACTGTACTTTTAACACGTTTGTCTTGTGAGAGCTCTGGGGGATAAAACTTCTGGTTTATTTTAACGTACTTTGCTACAGAACAGTTGTTTTTTTCCCTTTCATTCAGTTTGTTATGAAAACATCTGCATTAGTGCATAGCATCATCTCAGAATAATTATATTTTCTGTAAATTAAAAAACATTTTCCGTAGGAGGTATGTGGTTTTGGTAGTGTGAGAATGCTTTAAATCATGTTGATTCCAGAAGGAGCTAAACTGGCTTTATATGGAACTATCATCTTGCCATGTTAAGGCACTGGGGCAGACTAACTTTTAGAGTTCATGGTACATGGCTGCCCAGCTTCTGTTTTCATTGTTCAGTATATGATGCATATATGTACAGCTTAATGTTCATGAAACACAAGTGTTAACTTCAGTTTTTGGACAAAATGACTTAGGCTACTTTTTCTTTGTTGATTTAGAAAGCTAGTTTTTTCATTACATAGTATATAAAGTTACTGAACAGCATTTTTTTAGTGTTCATTGATATGCATGTACCAATATGAAAGTAATCTGTAAGGGCCCTCTTAACTTTAAATATCTCTCTCTCTCTCTGTATCTTCTGTACATTAAAAAGAGTATTAAAAAATAAAATAATTTTTCTGTTCCCAAAATTATCATGTAGTATGTTGCTGCATTTTGCAACATGGGAAGTTTATTTCAATTAACATAGATATTTATTGTTTTTCTTAAAACATTTTTTGTTTCTCTGTCCACTTGGACAATTATCTTAAAATCAAGGAACTTGGATACCTTCACAGGTTTCTGGTTTTCTACAGTGCATCATGGTAAACTCATACATAGAGTATTTTGATGAAATAATAAGTAGAATTAAAGGAAAACAATATGCAAATCCTGGTGCTTTTTTGCTCTGTCCCAAGGAGTATCAAAATAGCTGTTGAAAAGGCCTGAAGGAAATGTTAGTAAGTTAAATTGGGTAACTATTGTGGATTTCAAAGCAACAGAAACTTTTTTTCTGTCTTCTGCCCTATTGACCAGATGCATTTGAGGATGAAAAATTTTTGTTCATGCAACGAAGTAGTAATTAGTCTTCTATTGAAATACAGTCATATCTCAAAATTTGTGGATTACGGGTCTTCTGAGGTCCCATAAATTGCCCAATCCATGAATACGATTCACGAGGAAAAGAACACGAATACACAAACCCGGAATGAATACGAATACGCAAGATATGACTGTAGTTGGAAAAGCATGAGGTGTTATTTATTCACATTAATTACTACTAGTCGTTGGGAAGAAAGAGACTGCAAATCAGAACAGTTCTAGGTTGAAAAGTTTATTTCATTAAACACTAACTTTCCCAAATGATAGTTGTTCCTGTAGTTAGGTTTTTGTATGTGTATTTGTGCATGCACTAGCTCTCTTCTTACTGATGGTCGAGGGGTCAGAATTGGTGTATTTCCATCCAGAGCCTCCCCATCATTATCCATCCTTAACATGTCTTAACACTTGTAATTTTGCATGGGAAGTGGATGTGGAGGGAGATGTGATTTTGGGAAGGTTGCCCTCTTAAAGCAGCATTTGCCACTACCTCCTATCAGAAGGCTCTTTAGGATCATGGGCGTTCTAAATCCTGCTTGTTGGCTGGAATAGGATTTGAAGTATCTTTGGGGGTTCCCTTTAGTTTAAGTTGTTTCATGTTCTGGTTTAACAGAATCCCTGTATTTAGAAGATTGAAAGAAAACCAGTTGACGTTTGGGTATATTTTTCTTTCCTCTTAAAAGGAAAAAACATCTAGATATGATTTGTAGATAGGTTTGATTGATTTTCATTTGTTCTTCTGGTTAATTTTCTTTGGTTTTTGAACCTGTAGGTTCAGTGGGGTTGGTACAGTCAATCCTCTATATTCGCGGATTATGAGTGTCCCGTAGGTCCTATGGAACCTTTAATCTACAAATACGGGTTGGACATTAATATGGCAAATTATTGCCAGAAATATGGCAACTTTGCAACACTGCAACATCCTGGGCTTCTTATGTGAAGCGAGGAGCATGGGAGCTGGGGTTTTTTTGCTATAACTGCAGCAGCTAGCACTGGCAGGAGTGCTTTGTCTGAGGCTATGAATATATGCATATGCAGATATGCACTGGCGATTCCAGGCTGACTGTCTCATGCCCGAACAGGCCCCACGTGGGTGTCTGTGTAACAGTTAAAGACTTCCTGACTCCTGGCAGGGCCGGGTGGGACCGGGACTGCACTGCTTCACCAGTGCGGGACTGCACTGCTCCATAAATAACTGAGTAAAAACCGCGGGAAAAATTTCTGCGAATATGAGAAGACATTAATATGACAGTGTGAATAACGGAGGTATGACTGTATTAACAAAAACCAGTACTGAACATTAATTTTCAATTCTGAGCTTTGCAGAAGAGAAGTAAAATACTCAGGAACAAGATTGCATTTTCTCACTGTGGACCTTAAAATATGTGACCAAATAATAGTCCATGGGTTTTGTTCAAGAAATATTTACTCAAGTAACTATTTTTAAAATTTCAGTATTCATAACTTTGCAGTGGTTAGTGTTGAAACATATGGTAATAAAATCATACAACAGATCAACTACAGTGATCCCCCAGAATTCGCTGGGGGCGGGTCTTGGCGGATCCCACGAGTTACGAAATCCACGAAGATACCAAACCCATGAATATTCAACTACTCCCCACCTGTAGCCACGCACTCTCCACTAATAAGGTCTGGAGGGGCGGTCCTGGGAGTGTGGCTCGCACTGTAGCACCTCATTAAAGCAGAGGAAGTGCCCTTTGGTGCTTCCCGGCTGTGAAATCCAGGGTCCAGGACATTCTGCACACGTGCGCGGTCTCACAACTCACTGAAAATCCAACCACGATTAATTGAATACACGGATATGCGAGCCGTGAATATGCGGGAATCGCTGTTTTTCATGGGAAAATACGTCACTGCTACAAAAGATTCCTATAGAATTCCTTGTTACTGCTCTCCAATTCAGTTTGTTGTCCTACTCAGTAGCTGAGTACATTACAATGATAAGCTGTGGCAAATTCATAGTGTTTGAACAAGAGGTCAGATATATTTATACCTTAATACAATTAGAGTTGATATTTGAAAAATAAAGCAGAGTGGAAAACAAGTTTTGTTGTGACAATGAACAATTTCTGTTGTGAATAACAAGGAAATTCAGACAAGTTTAGAGAACATGACTCACCATAGAAATACCAGAATGAAGTAGCAAAAAGCATCTTACAATGTGGTGTTTTTCTTTTTTTTTTATGATATTACTTTTCTGTTCCAGGGATTTTTTTTTCCCACAAAGAGATGGAATAGATACAAATAAAATAAGAGTAAGTACTTTGATATCTACCAGCAGTGTCTGGCAATACAGTAGTAAATATTTATTGTTAGCCTTAACAAACATCCTAGTAGTTTGACCTTCTTTGCATTTACAAACAAACACTAACACTCATTTCAAGTATGAAAGCTCTATTATTTTGAAAAATTTTGGCTTGTCATCCCACTGAGAAAGATCAGTAAAAACAAAGAGGAGCATTGTGACCTATCTTTGATTGTCTTGGAATACACTAGTGGATGGTGGCTTTAATATTGCAAAAATATGTAATTGCTCTTACCACGTAACCATTCATTTAAGTGAATTTATTTTTGTTAAACTATTCAGTATAACAATACATCAAGAAAAAATATTGTTACTTTGACATTTGATGTCTCAATTGCCTGAAAGACTCTCCATTTTACTTTTCTTCATGCAGCAGTTTCTAGGCATTTCCTTTTTTTCTAATGAGCTGAAAAGTTAGGCAGCATGGCTTAGATGCTGAATAGCTGTTCTTCACTTTTTCTTTGTGTTGCGTTTTAAATAAATCAGTATTCTGGTATTTTTTTTTGTTACAAGCCTGTTAAATACGGAAAAAGTGCCATTTTCAAAATAAATGTGTTATGCGAGCACTGCAAAGATACTAATTTCATAATTGTCATTCTTTCTGATCCTGATTTTTATTCTGGAAGATGGAACATGAAGGATGAGGTACTGTCTGGACTAGAGCTGTGTTCTTGCCTGTGGCAGCAGAGTTTGTGGTTGTACAGTGATCCCCCGTATATTTGCAGCTCGCATATCCATGTATTCAATTAATTGCGATTGGATTTTCAGTGAGTTGTGAGACCGTGCACATGTGCAGAATGTCCCAGACCCCAGATTTCGCAGCCGGGAAGCACCAAAGGGCGCTTCCTCCATTTTAATGAGGTGCTACAGTGCAAGCCACACTCCCAGGACCATCCCTCCAGACCTTATTGGTGGAGGGTGCGTTGCTACAGGTGGAGAGTAGTTGAATATTCATGGGTTCAGTACCTTCGTGGATTTCATAACTCGTGGGACCTGCCCAAACCAGACCCCCAGTGAATTCTGAGGGATCACTGTATTTCCTTTCTCCCATAGGAAAGTTCTGTGATTCTAGTTTGTCATTTGGGAAGCCCAGTTTTGGGTGGAAACTCCTCCATTAGGCATATATCACATATATCATAGATCACATATATATGAATATCACATAATATTAATATTATATATGAATATATTCATATATAATATGGATACAATACTGGCAAAATGTGTAGGTTTTACAAGTTAGTTTTTCTTCTCATGTTTTAAATAACATTCATATTGTTTTCTATTCTGAAAACAGCATTACGTTTTTGGGTTTTTTGCACCTCAAGAAGTATGTCTTTCCCATTAGATAAAAGAGGGGACTGATTAGGTAGGATTCTTTTTCCTTTTTTTGGCTTAGTAGTGAGTAATGTTTTCCTCTGAAAACTACGTCTGAACTATTTTTGATACTTACCTTGCAAATGGTAAAGTTGGATGAGGTGTTGTGAGATATGATCTAGATGTAGAGGATAGGTTAGTTGGATTATAGGTTGGGCTAGATGATCTTCAAGGTCCTTTCCAGCCTTATCTATACTGTGATACTGTGATACTGTGAATTAGTTTTGCATTATATAGAGGTCATGCAGTATAACTTACGTAGTATCAGTTTGTCTTTCCATGACTGGGCTACCATTGCATTTGCCTGACATGAGAGCCGCTTTCATTACCTTCTAAGTGATTCGCTCATGCAGTGTTTGATGGATTTTATGAACGTTTAATTTGTGGCAGAATGCTCCAACAAATGTACACAAAGGGTACTGCAAAATTTTCTACTCACTATAAATGAGTGGCTGCTACTCAGTGAAACATTTCTTTAGACAAAATCAGGACAAATGCCATCAAGAACTTAAAAAGGGATTAATTGTATGGTTGTCTTGACTCTTTGGTGAGTGTGTGTTGTCCTTGCAGGAAGTGCGAAACAGGTCTGGAGGAAGGAACTGCATTTTCTCAAGAAGGTTGTTTTGGGGTTGATTTTTATTTGTTTTATTTTTATTCAGGGAGCTTGGGGAGGTTCAGGTGATTACACTTGCTGAGGGTGGGCAGGATTGTCACTGTTAATACAGATTTTTTAATAGAAAAAAGTGGATAATCAGGACTGGGGATTGAATAATGATTATGCAATACAAAATCACTTTTTTTGAATATCAAGCTTTCTGTTTTTTGTAAATATTAGTGATTTTTTTTTGAAAAGAGCCATGGCAAATGCCTTATGTGTACTAATAATTAATAGCATATTAATGATCTATGTAAGTAGGTGAGACACAGTTTGTCTAGATCAAAATATAACAGCAGAAGTCTGTCACGTGGTCAGTGATGGAAAAGAGAGACTGTTCATGAAGTACTGATACTCAGGATGGAAGACGGGTTGGCATAGAACTTCATGTCTTTTCTCTTCCATATTCCAACTCAGTATGTCTTGGATATTTGGTACAATTTGCCAAAATCTCTTTCAGATGTTGTTCAGTTTGTGAAGTCCTCTTTGAAACTGTGTTAGGGTTGCGAGAGGAAAAGAAAACATTTTGTTAAAATTATCTGATGGAACACTTGAAATAATTAAGGTTAGTAGGGGAAAATAAAGTTGTACATCTGAAGGTTGAAGGTACTTTAAAAAGAGGATGAAGTTCTTGCCTTTACCAATAAAGAAAAAAGAGACTGGAAAATATTTGAGCTAGTGAGATTTTTTAAAATAAGTATTATGTAGTTTGTATTTATGTATGTCATGTCTGAGTTTTAATTTTGTGTAAATTCTACAATCTCATTTTGTTACACAGCAAAGGAAAAATAATCACAAAGGCTAGTAAGTATCATGGAATAAACTTTATTAGATGTGGAACATAATCATAAGCAGAATTACAGATGACTTCAGCCATAGTAAAATGAAATGTTTAAAAGGTATTAATTATGAGAGCTTTTCAGTGAAAAGTCTTGAATACAAAAATGGTGAAGTTATGTATCTCTATAACTATCCTAGAGCTACAAAATGAAAGCTGTGAAGTTTTTGTTTGTTGCTATCTGTATGTCATGAAAGAGCCAAATGATTTCTAAAATGTACAGTCACAAATGGATTATAAAATTCCCGAGGGGCCTCTGATGGGACTATCATAACTTAAGAATGGAACGGTGAGTCACTGCAGGAGGAATTCATGTAATAATCTTTTCTAGTATTTATAGGACCAGGAGGATAAAATGTCATTTAATTTTATTTGATTAAAAACTACTAGGCAAGAGAGAAAGAGGAAGAAAAAATGAAGCACCTTTTATTTCAGGCATGAAAGATGAATTGAATATATAAGAAGCCTATTATGAAGCAGTATATTGTAGTGATTAGTTTCAAATTTGATCAATGCTCCAAAATGGTAGTGTTAATAAAAGAATTATTTTATTGGATACCTTCAGGTGATATTTGTTTTTTTAGGATCTAGATGCAAAATGTGGCTTTTGTGTGGAAGAGCTAGGGTATGGGGCATCTGTAGGAGGTCCTGCTTGTTACTTTACGTATATGTATCAGTGCAGTTCAAAGATTGTCCATGGAAGGTCTTTAGCTTAAGAAATTATGACAGAATGTACTTAAGATAGCTGTAATTAGGTTTATTATGATGCCAATTCCATTAATGCTGGTGAGGCAGTATTTGATGTGGATTGAATCAGAATTGTATCCTCTTGTATTTAGTGCTCCCAGGTTAAAGATCATGTTACTGTTGCCTTCTGTTGCTTAAAGGTTAGGTTGGCTTGTGCTGGTTCTTTCAGAAAGGGCAATGGAATTCATGAACATGTGTTCATTCACAGGAAATGCTTGCATGGATTCTTAACTAAAGCTTTTCAATGCTGTCACAGTATTGAGAGCTTGCCACTATGTCATGGTACAATGGCGTCTATGCATTCTCTTCTTTCCATGGCTAGTATTTAATTTTGGTTTGTTCTTTTGTATGAGTCATTAATATTCAGCATGTATAAGGGGTTTATCAAACTTACAGTTTATCAAATTTAAAATGAATGAAAGCAGAAGCAGATATCTGTGAGGAAAGGTGAAACTATTAAGCAAAATATTCAATATTTTTGAATAAGATTTTAAAAAAAATCATCTGGGGAAAAAAACCCCAACCAATAATAAATATTGTTTACATAAGCAAAATTGTCTGGAGATTTGGCCAAAAAGTTCCCCAATTCATCTTTTCATATTCTGCTACTCAAACTTGATGAAACAAGGGACTTTCTCCATTATATGGGAAGTGTTGGTGAGAGGAGAGTCCAATCTGAACAATTCTAGTCATGACCAAAGAGGAGTTAGGTGTTTAGAAAACAAACAGACAAGCAAGAAATAAGCAAACTGCTAAACATATTAGTGGGGAAACAGTCTTTTCCAGAAATTCGTGTTACTAATGAGTTTAAGTGGAATAAAATTACTAGTCCAAACTTTTTTCTTTTCAAAGGAAGATGTAGACACTTATAGGGCACTTCCTATACATTCCTTTTCTCTACCTGCCAACACTGTAGGGCTGTTTTAGGAAAGGAAATGCTGAGGTTTTTTAAATTTTAGTGCTAGATTTCTAGCTATGGTATTGAATAAGAGCATTTATTTGTTGTTTCCTTGGTTTTTTAAACAAAATAAAACAACGAAATCCAATCATGAAGACGTGACTCATTGTGATTAAACTTTTTTTTTTTCCCAAGAGGACTTATGATGTAATTTAGATTGGGTTTGAGTGTTATGTGTTGCTGAAGAATAAGTGCAATCCTAAATGACACTTGGGATTGTTGTGACTAAGTTTTTTGAGTGCATTTCTGAGTGGATTAATCCTTTGCAAGAAATAAAAAGGTGGCTTTAATTTTCTTTTGTTCCTTCACATTTTTCTAAAGGGATTTTTCTACAGAACTAGAAGATAAAACTAGAAAGGTCTGATTATTGATTATGTACATTACTTCTGGTAAGGATTAAATGGAAGAAACTTCAGTGGAAATCAAAGCATATCATATAGCTTGGAAATTTTAAAAATAAGAAGATTTATGTATTTTTTAGAATTCGTGTTCATTTTGGCAGTTTTCTAAGCTAAATACAGAGCTTACAATTACATTTTTATATCAATAATTTTCATCAAAGGGAGATAAAAAAATTATCAATTTAGTTTAATATTGCTGTCAGTAGCTAGTATTGGATTGTTACAGTCATAGTAGGAGTAACAGTGCAAAGTAACAGTAAAGTACTGATTAGAACCTCTGCCATAACTGAGCTTCTCTGAACCTTATCAACAATGCTTTGTGAGAATTTACAGAGAAAATGCTTGGATTTTTATCCATATGCAAATATTTTTAAAATGTAGCTAAATTCTTGTTGTTGGTTTTGATGAAGAAGCAACCACACTTTTCTGAGTTTTGTGCTTGTAAATTGGTTTCAACGAGTATACACTTGATTTTGTTATGGCAGAATATAAATCATAATGCTTAAATGGGTTAGTGAGAACATCTATATAGTGTGGATGTTACGTCCTCTGTAACATAGTTTTGTCGTATACATACTGCTTACAAAAAAAAATTCTGTGTCAGTGCTTTCTTTCTTCATACGAATGATGAAATGCAGTATTGGGTGATCAGCCAACTAAATTTTCCTTCCTCCATGAACTTTGTAAATTATTATAGAAAATTTTTACTTCTAGAACGTAGACTTAGGAAACATCATGGTATAACTCAAAGAAATTAAATAATGCAGCCTAAAGATCTTAAAAGATCCTAATTTATGCTTACTTTTAGCAACAGTAGAGTTATATTAGTAGTCTCATAAGTATTCAGCTTTATTATTATGGGATTTCCATAACTAAGTCTTTATTTATGTTTTCTAAAAACTGTTTCTGGAAAAATGTTTGGGGCTTTCTTCATTGCCTTTGAATTTCTGTTCTGTTCCAAAGGGATTTTGTGGTTGAATCTTAATTCTTTCAAGAGATAAGTTAGAAAATTTCCCTTACAAGGTAGCTTACCCAGGTGGTGCATAATTTCTGTAAATAATTTCATTTCATATTAATTTCTATTTAATATGATTGTGGCTGATAAGTGGTCTTCAAAAACTGTTTTATGTAAAAAATAACTTCAGAAGTGGGAAACCCCTCCATGCAGGTACTAATATTGAAATATATGGAGAATTTGTTGTTCAAGTTAAGCTTGCATGTAGTCAATCGAAGGAGAAATAAGAGTTAGGGGAATTCCAGGATGCAGAAACCAAGTCACATAATTATTTTTGGTTAGATACATTGTGATAAAAACAGTAAGGTTGAAAAACGCCTCCTAAGGGCAAAGGAGTGGGCAATTCCCAAATTTGGAAAGTCAAGCAGGTGGAGCAGAAGTCTGGCGTGGCTGAATAGGAATCTCCTCTTGGAAATAAGGCAAAAAAGGAAGATGTATGCCCGGTGGAAGCGAGGTCAAATGATGTGGGAAGAATTCAGAGATGCTGCTTGTCACTATAGGACGAAAAGTCCTGTGGCCAAAACTCAAGTGGAATTGAAACTGCCAGAAGTGTGGGGTACAATAAAAAAAGTTTTTTCAAATACATTAATGGTAATAAGCAGAATAGCAACATCACGGGCCCTTTCCAGGATGAAGATGGTCACCTTAAAAACAGGGACAGAGACAAGGCAGAGTTGTTTAACACTTTCCTCTGTTTTCAACCCTGAAATTGTGCAGAATCTGCTGCTCCAGCTGGATCCCTGCACATCTATGGGACCTGATGAGATTCATCCAAGAATCCTAAAAGAGCTTCCTGATGCCATCAGAAAACTTCTCTTGATGTTTTTTGAGGGATCTTGGGAGTCCAAAGAGGTCCCAGCTGACTGGAAGCTGGCAAATGTTGTCCCAATGTTCAAGAAGGGTGAGAAGGAGGACCCTGAAAATTTCAGGCATATTAGTCTCACTTCAGTGCCTGGTAAAGTTATGGAGATTATTCTGGGAAATATTGGAAAACACCTTAAAGACGACAGAGCCATTGGTCACAGCCAGCATGGCTTCATGAGAGGAAAGTACTGCTGATCAAACCCGATTTCCTTTTATGTCAACATAACCTGGCTAGATGATCCAGGGAAGCCAGTTGATGTGATCTTTTCAGATTTTAGTAAAGCTTTCTTTACTGTCTCTCATAGGTCCTTCTGGACAAAATGTCCAGCACACAGCTGGATAAACACATTATGTAGTGAGTGAGCAATTGACATACAGGTTGGGCACAGAGGGTAACACTGACTGAGGTGACATCAGACAGGAGACCTGTCACTAGTGGTGTTCCACTGGGCTCTGTCTTGGCNATAGGACGAAAAGTCCTGTGGCCAAAACTCAAGTGGAATTGAAACTGCCAGAAGTGTGGGGTACAATAAAAAAAGTTTTTTCAAATACATTAATGGTAATAAGCAGAATAGCAACATCACGGGCCCTTTCCAGGATGAAGATGGTCACCTTAAAAACAGGGACAGAGACAAGGCAGAGTTGTTTAACACTTTCCTCTGTTTTCAACCCTGAAATTGTGCAGAATCTGCTGCTCCAGCTGGATCCCTGCACATCTATGGGACCTGATGAGATTCATCCAAGAATCCTAAAAGAGCTTCCTGATGCCATCAGAAAACTTCTCTTGATGTTTTTTGAGGGATCTTGGGAGTCCAAAGAGGTCCCAGCTGACTGGAAGCTGGCAAAAATTGTCCCAATTTTCAAGAAGGGTGAGAAGGAGGACCCTGAAAATTTCAGGCATATTAGTCTCACTTCAGTGCCTGGTAAAGTTATGGAGATTATTCTGGGAAATATTGGAAAACACCTTAAAGACGACAGAGCCATTGGTCACAGCCAGCATGGCTTCATGAGAGGAAAGTACTGCTGATCAAACCCGATTTCCTTTTATGTCAACATAACCTGGCTAGATGATCCAGGGAAGCCAGTTGATGTGATCTTTTCAGATTTTAGTAAAGCTTTCTTTACTGTCTCTCATAGGTCCTTCTGGACAAAATGTCCAGCACACAGCTGGATAAACACATTATGTAGTGAGTGAGCAATTGACATACAGGTTGGGCACAGAGGGTAACACTGACTGAGGTGACATCAGACAGGAGACCTGTCACTAGTGGTGTTCCACTGGGCTCTGTCTTGGCCACTGTGCTCTTCAACATCTTCACAAATGGCTGGGATGTAGGACTGGAAGAGATAGTAAATAAGTTTGCAGATGACACATAACTGAGAGGACCTGTTGACTGTCTCAAAGGTAGGGAGGCCCTGCAGAGAGACTGACAAATTAGAGGACTGGGCAATCACAGCCTTGTGAAGTTCAGCAAGGGAAAGTGCTGAATTCTGCATCTGAGATGGGGCAACCCCAGATATACGGACAGACTGGGGAATGAGATGCTGGAAAGCAGTGCTGGGAAAGGGACCTGGGGGTCTTGGTGGAGGACAAGTTGAATCTGAGTCAGCAATGCCCATCAGCTTTCATTTTAGACATATTCTTACAAAGCAGATGATGACAATTGCTTCCTATAAATCCCATGTCCTATACATCTTAGTATCCATCAATTTGAGCAAGGTCAAATTGGTTTTTATCAAACAGTCCAACAAGTGGCTTGCCTCTAAACTCTGAATGTGAGGAGATGGGAGCACTATGAAACTGCAGTTGGTTGTACCAAATGATTAGTCTTCAGTCCTGGAAGGATTGCTGTGAGGGAGATTACAACCCATGAGAAGATTACCCTGACGTGATTGCAGTTCTGCGCAAAAGTCGTGCATTGGTATGTTTTCTTCCAGTATATGAGGAAGATTAGCTAAAGAAGCCTTAAATCAACAATTGGTTTATCACTATTTGAAGGAAAGGTGTTCTCTTTTTCACTCAACAGCGTTTCCTTGATATGACGTTTGGAGCTGGAGGTCACACAACAGCTCTTCTAGAGAAAGTCAACGACATCACTGTGTATGCGCTGGACAGAGATCCCACAGCTTACAAAATAGCTGAGCAGCTCTCAGAATCCTACCCGTAAGTTGTCTTCCTCCAGCTTAAATATGATTGAGATAAGTTTGATACTTTGATATTTTATCTAAATTTAATGTGTTTTTATAGTTTTTAATGCCGTATGGTAGAATAGTATTATATGGTGTATGTACCCTGTTAAATAGGAGATCCAATTCAATGGGTATTTCCTTGCATCTTCTTCTGTGGTTTTTGGAGTTTAATGCATGTTCTATACTCTCAAAATGCATGTTCTATACTCTCAATTTTGGGGATGCATCAAGTAGCCAGTTTTATATTTAAACATGGATTTAAAAAAGTTTCATGTGTTTTGTTTGCCTTGAGATGATTCTGATGGCAGAATTGTACAAAAACATATCTTGTGGTAAATATTTCACAAAAAATGATGTAGTAATAGAATTTTAAATAATGAGATCATTTAAATATGGCTTATGAATATTTTAATTAAAAAACCCCAAATAATTTTAATTCAGTATTAGGTTTGCTAAGTATTTTGCCACTGGCTTCAGAAACTACTGAGCAATTTAATAAGCTACTATTTCTGTGTATAGCTTATGTTTCAATTTTCTTTTTAAATGAAGTACTGAATTTTCTAAATGAACAATTGCTAAATGCAAGTTTTTAGATATGCAAAGTTCTTGTTTCTATATTTTGTTCAGGAAAGAGACCAGACAGATCATAAGCACATTCATGCAAAAGTGTGCAATATTTAGAGTTGAACATGAAGTTTACAGAAAGTGATATTTTTCAAATTTGACCAAGAAGTAAAAATATGTAGATACAAAATAAAATAATATGAAATAATTAAGACTTAAGAAATGTAGTAAGAGGAGGATACTTTATGGGGAGCGACTGTGGGAGCTCAGATTGTTCAGTATCCCATGTTCTAAACTATATCACTGAGTTCCTCATTCATTCTTTTCTTAAACACCTCCAGGGATGGTGACTCCACCACCTGCCTGGGCAGACCATTCCACTGAGGGATCACTCTGTGAAAAAGTTCTTCCTAACATCCAGCCTAAACCTCCCCTAGTGCAGCTTAAGGCCATGTGTTCTTGTGCTGGTGCTGGCAGCCTGAGAGAGGAGATTTCCATCCACCCAACTGCAACCTCCCCTCAGGTAGTTGTAAACAGCAATGAGGTCACCTCTGAGCCTCCTCTTCTCCAGGCTGAACAGCTCCCCATCCTGCAGTCCCTCCCCCTAGGGCTTGTTCTCCAGTCCCTTCACCATCCTTGTCACCCTTCTCTGGACCCTCTCGAGTAGTTCAACATCCTTCTTAAACTGGGGAGCCCAGAACTGGGCACAATACTCAAGATATGGTCTGGCCAGGGCTGAGCAAATACAGTTATACCTTCTAATTTGTGAGGACAGAGTCTCCCGGGGCTGTCGGGAAACTTCTAATTCACAAACACACATGGGTCGTTAATATGCACACGGGCCATGCCCATCGCTCCACCTCTCACCACTCTGGAGAGCTGGGGAGCATTTTCTGCTCCTCCCCACGGCTCTCACAGCACAGGGGAGCAAAGGGAACAGTTTCTGAGCCCTCTCTGCCGGGGGAGATCCCTGGAGAATCCCTGGGCTTCTCTTCGGCCAAGCTGCCACTTCTGCAGCCACTGCCGGGCTGCTGCCACTGCACATGCTTGCACTGCCCCCACGGTGGGGAAGCTCAGGAGACGCAGTGGGGAAGTTGGTTGGTGTTCTTGGAGCCTGGGAAACCTTAACTTTACAACACTGTGACACCTGGGGCCTCTTATGGTGGGAGGTAGCGTCGGTGTTGGAGTTTATTTCCCTTTGTATATGATACATACGTCTGCTGGTCTCTAGTGAAGGAGCCGCAGCGCTGGCTGTATGGAACCATCAGAGTACTGCTTCCCCCTGCTGCAGCGGGGGGAGGGCATGGGGGAACAGAAGCAGTCTCCTGGTGCATCAGCTGCAGCGGTGGTGTGGCCCTGCCCCGTGGGGAAGGCGTGTGGTGCCTCCTGCTCGCGGTGGCATTTATTGCAGTCCCATGGGTCTATAAACGGAACCTTCGCAGCACTCATAAGGGAGGGTAAGCCTTCCATGGTAGGAACTGGCCATGGAGACACACAGTATTGGGGCTATAAATGCCATGGCGAGCAGGAGGCACCATGTGCCCTCTCTGCGGGGCCAGGCCAGTCCTGGCCCACAGGAGGCACCACACTTGGCAAAGCAGAGACATTGTGCACGTGTCGACCAAGAAGCTCCATGAATCACTGAGGCAGATTCATGGGAAATATTTGTTGTGAACCAGCGAAGTCGCAATGGAGAAGTCGCAGTGCAGCAAGGCATGACTGTATTTCCAATTAGAAGAAAACTTATTGAGTTGGATAAAGAAACAGCTGGTTGTTCAGTCATGGTTTTCTCATATAAAGGAGTTCTTAGTCAGCAGTAAGTCTTAAGCAATGCAGAAGCAATGCCTCATCTTTTCTAAGACAAAGTGCTAAGCTCTGCATTCCTTTCAAGTGTCTTTAACAGTCATCCAGTGGGAGAAATTCAAGCATGTGACAAGACAGCATAGCTCAATTTCTAGTCATCCTAGTCTGTAAGACCACTTGAATATATTTCTCTAAATTCTCAGTTCTTTGTGGACTGAAGTGACATGCAATATATACATACAAATCCGTGGAATTCCTCTCAACTGCTGTTTCTTCAGAGAATGCTCTTTCTGACAGAATACTGTGGAGAATATTGCAAAGGAAAGTCCATTTTCTTTTTTACTAAGCCTGCAAGCATGTTTTGCCAAATGTCTTGGGAGTGGTAGTCTTTTGTACTTTGTGTCATAGGAAAAACCCAGTCTTTTAGAAACATTCACGCAATGTAAGACAACAATGAACAGTCCTCTGACTCAATATATGTTTATCTGAAAACGATCCTATGAAAACCCTGATGTAAAGGAAGTTTATTTTCCAAACTGATGAAGAGGTTTCACAAGTGTTGGATGCTGTTCTGCCAAAGATTGACATTGTTAATTTTTTGCTTGAGTATGTATTGTAAGATAAAGAGCAGTATTCCATTTGCTCAGGTGTTTGCCCTCATTTTCTTTCATATTAGAAAGAGCAGGTGGGTCCTTTTTGAGAAGGTAAATATGTCCTTTTTCATAATAGTTTGTGTTGAAAAATAAGATAAAAGAATGTTCATATATGATTTATGTGCTAATTATTAATCATCTTTCCCTCAGAAGTCAGTTGCAAGGGGAAAGGAAGAGGTGTAAGGATGTAAATTAGTGTTTGATTACAAATCAATTGAGTATGAGTGATTTACTTATGAGATATGGATCTTTTATAAATGGATTTTTTTTCAATATTCATTAAAAGATGTCTGATCTAGTATTATGGTATTTTATTGTCTATTTTCTTCACTGTGTTAGAAGTAAATCTTGTATCAGTTCAATTCAAATCTATGTGGGCATCAAAAGCTCAGGGAATTCATCCAGTTGACGTCTGTATCTGGTCAGGTCTATTCTCATGTTAAATAGTTCCTTGATTCACCAGAGAGCGACAGAAATAGTTGTGCTAAGCTTAAAAACGGCGATGGCAGCATGCACTTGCACTCCATGAAAAGGGTAGGGCTGTCCCTTCTGTAAGAAATACAGCTATAGATGTGCATGAGTAACTACAGCATGGAAGTATAAACATCTCCTGTTCTAGGCTTTTTTTTTTTTTTTTCACCTCTTCTGTTTAAAATTGCTGGTTTTGGAGAGGTTATTTGACTTCACTTCCCTTGGAAGTCAGAGGACAAGGTGGGGAAAGAGGCTGTTACGTAACTGTAACCAGTAAAATCTAATTCCCACTGTCTGAAACTGTGAATGAAATGGGCAAACATTGCCATTTTTTTTTGACTTAAAACAGAATATTACATATGTTAATCGAAGATATTAATAAATTCCAGCATACCAATTACTTGATGGATCTTGAGTCTTGCAGTAGTGTTTCAGTAGTCCATCTTACCATAAAGAGCTACAATTCTAAATACACAGTGTTAATTTTTATTGCTTAGCTTGGTTAGACTACATCAATAATCTTATTAAAATCATATAGCTCCAACTGGTATTCACTATGAGGCTTCATTTGTTGATGAATTGAAATTCAGTAAGGCTTTCCACACTGCCTTTCACAGGATCCTTTTGGACAAAATGTCCATCACACAGCTGGATAAATGTGTCATGCATTGATCATGCATGTGTCATGCATTGGGTGAGGAATTGGCTCACAGATCAAGCACAGAGGGTAACAGTGACTGGGGTTATGTCGGACTGGAGGTCTGTCACTCATAGAGTTCCACTGGGCTCCATCTCAGGCTCTGTGCTCCTCAACTTCTTAAATGACTTGGATACAGGACTTGAAGGAATACTAAGTACATTTGTACATTATACAGAACTGGGAAGAGCTGTTGACTCCCTCAAAGGCAGGGAGACCCTGCAGAGAGACCTTGGCAGATTAGAGGACCGGGCAATCACCAACAATATGAATAACAATAACAATATGAATAGGAAACCTCCATGGATGAGCAGTTAGCTCCCTGTAAATCTGAAATGAAAGACAGAAAAGTATGGGATGTGGAAAAAGAGACAGGTCACATGAAAGGACTATGGAAAAACCATCAGGGTATGCAGAGATGTGATAAGCAAGACCAAGACCCACTTGGAATTGAGTCTGGCAAGGGATATGAAGGACAACAAGAAGAGCTTCCACAGGTACCTCAGCAGCAAAAGGAAGACTAGGGAAAATATGGGGCTTCTACTGAATCAAATGGGTGTCCTGATAATGGAAGACACAGAGAAGGTGGGATTATGGAATGCTTTCTTTGCCTCAGTCTTTACTGCTGAGAATGGCCCTCAGGAGTCCCAGACCTCAGAAGGAAGAAGGGAAGACTTTCCCTTCATCGTGGAGGGTTGGGTTAGATATTAGCTAGGCAGACAAAACATCCATAAATCAATGGATCTTGATAGGATGCACCCATGAGTGCTGAGGGAGCTGGCAGATGTTGTTGCTATGCCACTCTTCATCATCTTTGAAAAGTCATGGAGAACGCAAGAGGTGCCCAATGACTGGAGGAAGGCCAGTGGTACTCCTGTCTTCATGTGACTTCCTTACTTCTGACTTGGAGAACTACCAGCCAGTCAGCCTCACCCCTGTCTCTGGAAAGGTGATGGAACGGGTCATTCTGGAATTCATCACAACACATGTCGAAGAAAAGAAAGTCATCAGGAGTAGTCCACATGTATTCAGCAATGAGAAATCATGTTTGACCAATCCGATA
>WEKX01023076.1:0-17456 GCA_013390025.1 Pitta sordida
TATTGAACCCTGAGGCACCCCACTAAAGAGAGAGACAAACGGAGATAGAAGGATGGGAAACATTTCTAGATTTAGAAATGTCCTTACCTAGAGAAGAATTTCTAGAAAATCTTTTACCTATTTATTTTTCCTGTTTCTTTATCTGATGGGTATGGGGGACGTGGCATCATCTGAACCAACGTCATTACTCTTTATGTTAGTCTGGGAGAAAAGGATTGCTACATCAATATGATCAAGTAATTTTGATGTTAAGTCATATGTCAGATCATGAGACATGATTCCAAACGTTATTGAAATGCCCTTTCCACTGACAAATGGCACAACCTTCAACTTTTAATGGTTTTGTGGGGAGCTTATGTCCAGCTAGTCATTTTCACCTGCTTGGAAACAAGGAGAAAGTGCATTGTTTTTATGTGGTTTATCTATAATTTCCTATGAGCTAGTTAAAGAACACTGAGGCAATTACTAAATAGATTTTTAACTCACATTTAGTATTCAGATTATGGACTTATTGTAGAGTATATCTTTCATGTTAATGATGATAGTTTGGGTACTTATTATAGATATGAGTGACCTTCATATATTATGTTTGGACAACTTGCTTTGAATTGAAGAGGTTAAAATGACAATATTGAATTTAATCTATAATTTATCTATTTGTATCAGGCTCCACAAAACCAGCAAAATCTACTATTGATATGAATAGTCTTCAGATCAAGCCTAAAAGTAATTGAAGTGTATATCTTAATTACTAATGATTTTCTTCACAATGAGTCATCTCTTCCTTTAAGATTTTTTTTCTAAGGGACAATACACATACAGGTCATACCTGTTTACTCTCATGCAATAGTTTTGCTTTAACATTACAGTAGGACCTGATTTAAATTGTTGACTCTTAAAGAAGTCCATAATGACATATCATAAGACTTATTTTTTCTTTTAGTGTATTATACAGTTCATTTATTGCTCTATATAAGATGAATATGAGTTCATAAACGAAATTCTTTTTAAGAACTCAGAATGAAAATGAGTTTGGCTGAAATGTTCTATGTATTAAGCTGTCCCTTGTGACCAGCCTAGTTTTCTCACTTGTTAAAGAAAATACTTTTCCAAATTTTAGTGATGAAAAGAAGAAAAGTCTGCAGGATGCACACTTCAGAAACAGGGAGCATTTTGGCATACTTATTAACACACTTTGTTTTGCAGATAATGAGAACATTGCAAGCTGCTTGGGTCTTTTGTCTACAAATTCCCATCAGAGGCTCTTGTGGCTCATCATGGCTTTCAGTGACTGATTCCTGTGGAGCCTAAGACTGGTTTAACAGTTATTGTCAGCTGTTTCTTGTGGCTGTTGGTGCCTGATTTGCTATTAGTGGGCACCTTGCCAAAGTTCTCAGAAATCCACTGGCTTTAGGTGTGTTACCCTTCACTCCTGTCTTTGTGTTTGCAATTTTGATCAGCTTCTCATCAAAGAGAGCTGTCATTTTGAAGCACATCACATGATGACATAGATTAGCTTGCATTGCCCTGTCCTGGCTAGAAGTGAAATGGAACTAATGACTGGCATATGGAAGCAAAATGCACAACCATAGCAGATGAAGGGTATCAAACCTTGCTGTCCTTTGAAATTTTCAACAAGCCAATAATCAGCAGTAACTGAGATTTTAAAATTACAGTGTATGTTACAAACTAGAATAGCAAATTTTTCATTTTTGATAGTTATTAGTCATATCATAAATTTATTTAAGACTCTTCTCACCACTTACAGCTCTTTTCTAAAAGCCAGTGCATAGTAAGAGGCAACAGAGATTATATATGCAGATCAGCCACAGTGGCTACGCTTCAAAACAAGAGAAAAGAGTGGGAAATTATCTGGGCAGGCTTAACAAACAAGTGGAAGGTGGTTCTGTATCAGAAAAAGACCTAGAGTATTTTCATTGTTTTACTTAATCAGGCTCAATTTAAAGCAGGGTCTTGTAGGCCATGAGAAAAAAACAAGGTGAGGCTGAAGAACAGGAAAAGCTTTTCATGTATACTACTCATATCACAGAATGCAGATGAATAACAATCTTTTTAACAATCTTTTCAACAATCTTTTCAATCTTGGAGTGTCTTTCATTAAGAAAACCATTCAGGGGCTGCAAGCCACTAATGAGGAAAGTCCCAGTTTTGAAGCGGAAACTGACTTATGTTTAGTATAAATAGCTGAGAAACAGCCCTTCCTGGACTAATGCTGAGAATCTATAACATATTTAGGAACATTAGACTTGTTTTTAGAATCCTAAGTATGGATATTGGGAATTTCAGTGTTACCAGGACTCATCTGTGCCATTTCTGCCTGGATCATCAAGCAAAAATACCACTTGACGGCTCTCATCTGGAACAAATTTCTGATCTCTTGAAGGTCTCAATAGGTGGTGCTTCAAGGAAATACCGAAACAGACCTTTGTGACAGCCTGGAGCCTAGAGAGTGCTCTGATCAGAGTGCTTCACAGTCCTGCTAAGTTTCCTTCTGTTTCTGGCACAGAGGATCTCAAATTCTCTTCTGTAGAATGGAGGAGCTTCAATGTGAGCAATATAAAAAGTTGGACTAGTGGGGTGGGGAAAAAAAAAAAAGTGACCGGTCTCATCATTACTGCTGACAGAGGTTGTTCCCAAAGCTTTTTATGTTTGTATTTAGTTGTTTTTTTTTCTTAGACTTTTAAGGAGATGAAGCCATATGAACATTTTGGAAGGCACAGGAGAATATGAGCATATGTCTCCTTATACCCTGAGGATTTAAGGATTCTTAAGGATTCTTAAGCATTATAAGGGCAGGAAATAAAACACAGTCCTCAGTCCCTAGCATTTGTTACTGGCCAGGCAGTTGTCCACTTGGGATATGCAGGCCAGGTACATGAAATCCACTTGTCCTGCAGGGAATGGAGGTTCCACCACATGGACTAGCCTTAAAACAGATGTGGTAGTCAGCAGATGGCATCAAAGTCTCCTTTTGAATTCAGCTTGAAACCTATATATATTTGGGTTGGGTTTCTTTCCATTTCCAGCATCAGAAGCAGCGCTGTGAATTCTGGTACTATGAATAAATGGACAAATCAACCTAATGAAATTCCTTTACGTCTAAAGAAAGTAGTTTTTCATGCACAGTATAGGTAACGAAGTGTACTCTTCTCTAAGAGTGTGCACCATTGAACTCCTCAGTTACAGAAAGATAAAGCCATGTTTTTGAACATTGCTTCTGTCACTTTGATCTCATTGTGAGTACTGTGTGCAGTTCTGGGCTCCCCAGTTTAAGAAAGATGTTGAGCTGCTTGAGAGGGTCCAGAGAAGGGCGACAAGGATAGTGAAAGGATTGGAGGACAAGTCCTTTGGGGAGTGACTATGGGAACTGGGGTTGTTCAGCCTGGAGAAGAGGAGGCTCAGAGGTGACCTCATTGCTGTTTACAACTACCTGCGGGGAGGTTGCCGCCGGGTGGGTGTGGACCTCTCCTTTCAGGCTGACGACACCAGAACAAGAGGGCATGACCTTAAACTACGCCAGGGGAGGTTTAGACTGAATGTTAGGAAGAGNTCCAGCTCATAGTATTCTGTGATTCTGTGAGGTCAGTCTCAGATCTCTATTTCGCCTCTGTGCTCATTTCCCCCTCTGCTTAGGGAGAATTATTTGTTTTATTTTATATAATAATTGTCTCCATGAGCAATTATATAATTTAGAAATGTTCTTTGGTTTGTTGTGAGCGTGGTTTCATTTTGTTGGGTTTTATTGTAATTGGAAAGGTGTCTCTTTGTCAGAATATTTATTTCCATTAGAGAGGCAATTTTTGTTTTGTACATTTGAGGATTGTGGAAAAGCAGAGATTGTTTCCATACAAAACCGTATAGTTGGCAGTCACGAACTTGAAAATCCCAAAAATCCTGCCCCTTGCTTTAGAAAACCAGTTCCACAGCAGAAATACTATTCACTTACTAGAATGTAATGGATATGAAAGATACCACCTAATGCTTTAATCAACACCCTGTAAAAGCAAGCAGGACACAATCTGTAGGAGCATGAAAGCATGTCAGTTTGGGATACAGACACAGCATTCAAACTATAATGTGGGGAAGAGATGCCTGCGTAAACAACATCTGATACAGGCTTTTGACAAAAAAAATTTAATTGCTGGCTTCCAGTGCTATAAAAAGTTCAGGAAAAGTTGTTCCCCAACTCTATCAGTCTAACTCTCTCCAAATTTTGCCTTGTTTTAAAAACTCAATTGTTTATATTTAAGGCTGAAATACAATTCTTCAATGAAACACATAGTGTGATTTCCTGTGTTCATTGCATAACTAATATTGCAAATTAATGACACTGCTTTTAACATAGGGAGGTTTAACATGGAATTAATGATATTAATGAGCTCAAGATGAGTAGAAAAGTATTTATTTTCTTTTAAGACTCCAAAACCCCCTTATATTTAAAAAAATGTCTTTGACCTTTGTCAAAGACAATGAGCATTTTTATTGTTTCATGTGCACATTGCTGTTGTGATTTATGTTGTTGAAATTACATCTGAAAGATCATTAAACAGCCCTAAAAGCCAGGCCTTTTAAAAGTATGGTCGGTTACAAGATTGCTTATCTCTGTGTTTGATTTAAGGGTATTTAGGAAGTCTTTGTAGCTCAGAGTAGCATATTGATAGAACTAATCTGTTGTTGTGGTTTCACCCCAGCTGGCAGCTAAACCCCACGAAGGTGCTCAATCACTCCCAAGCAGCAGGACATGGGAGAGGATTGGAAAGGTAACTTTAAGGAGCAAAGCAAAAACCATGCATGCAAGTGAAGAAAAACAAGGAAGTCGTTCACCACTTTCCATCAGCTGACAGATGTTCAGCCATCTCCTGGAAAGCAGGGCTCCATCACACTTAACAGATACTTGGGAAGGCAGATGTCATCACCCTGAGCTCTCTTCTTTTTTTCTTCCCCCCAGGTTTTATATGCTGAGCATGATGCCATGGTATGGAAAATTCCTGTGGTCATTTGGAGACAGCTGTCCTTGTTGTGTCTCCTCCCATCTTCTTGGTGCTGCCCTGTGCAGGGCCAGGAGTGGGACTTTGATGATCCTCATGGGTCCATCCAACTCAGGATATCCTAGTCTAGTTTAGTCTGGTCTATGCCCACGAGCACATCCAGTACACACTGGCACGTGGGATGGTATGAGAACTAGAAAAGGGCTTGAATGTGCAAGAGAGTCTTTGACTTATTCCCTCCCTGCCACATCTTCTTTTACAGGTTCACGGGTTATTCTGAGTTGGAAGGGACCCACAGGATCTTCTAGTCCAACTCCTAAGCGAACACCCACCCAAAGATCAGACCCACAAGTGTGGGACCATGGGCACCACGCTCTATCCATCCAAGCCTCGCACCAACTAGACCATGTCACTGAGCTCCTCATCGAGTCTTCTCTTAAACACCTCCAGGGATGGTGACTCCACCACCTCCATGGGCAGACCATTCCAATGAGAGATCACTCTCTCTGGGAAAAAGCTCTTCCTAACATTCAGTCTAAACCTCCCCTGGTGTAGCTTAAGACCATGTCCTCTTGGTCTGGTGCTGGCAGCCTGAGAGAAGACATTCACACCCACCTGGCGGCAACCTCCCCTCAGGTAGTTGTAAACAGCAGTTAGGTCGCCTCTGAGCCTCCTCTTCTCCAGGCTGAACAACCCCAGTTCCCAGACCGCTCCCCATAGGGCTTGTGCTCCAGTCCTTTCACCATCCTTGTCGCCCTTCTCTGGACCCTCTCAAGCAGCTCAACATCCTTCTTAAACTGGGGAGCCTAGAACTGGACACAGTACTCAAGATGTGATCTGACCAGTGCCGAGTACAGGGGAAGGATAACTTCCCTAGTCTGACTGACCACGGTGTTCCTAATACAGGACAGGATGCCATTGACCTTCTTAGCCACTTGGGCACACTGCTGGCTCATATTGAATTTTCTGTCTATCATTACTCCTAAATCCCTCTCCTATCATTAGTATTTTTGAGGTGGAAACTTTCCTGATGGTGTATTTTTCGAAAGAGATCTCACTTCTTTTTTTCTCTTAATTTCTAGCTCAAATAGTTTGGTTTTGGTATCCTCCCATGCCCTTATGCCCCTTAATGTTTCACAATGTCTGTAAATAACAGAGTACTGTTATTAACAGAGTACAAAGATGCTTCAGCCAACTCTTATTAGAATATGTTGTTTCTAAACTTTCACCTGTTCTCAACCTTCTTTTAAATGCATCTGAAAGCCACAAGGAAACACCTTCAATTTTAGTACTTTTTCTCTTGATCTCAACAGATGATGTTGATGAGGGAGCTGTTTTCAGTTGGTGACCACAGAAATGGTGACCACAGAAAACTGTCAGAGTAAGTTAGGACAAGAACTGCTTATATGTAGTTGTCTTGAACACTAAACAGCCTTGAACATCTTAGGAAGTATCATTAGATGATATCAAATTCAGATATTTACGCAAATTTCTAGCAGCAAAGAAAATGCAAGACACTTTTAGGATGCACATTCAGTGGACACTGAATGGCAGCAAAGTAATCATCAATGTGCAAATATGTGTGTATTTAAGTTGCTCACAGTGCTTTACTGAATATACTTTAAATTTTATTTCTTTGGAATATGTAATAGAGTGAATCCTCTCTGTATCCTGACTTCTCCTTCACGACCTCGCCCATTTGCGAAGCAGTTTTTTAGCAAATATGATTTAGTGGTCCACGAGCCCAGCTGCCTGACGCATGCGCAGTTTGACTCTCCTCTGCCGAGAGGCGGTGACACAGTGCCTCCCCTGGCACGCGGCTCCCCCGGCAGCAGGCTCTCCCGGCGCGTGTGATTTACTGCAGCTCGCAGTGGCATTTAGAGCCCTGACTTGGTCCCTGCCTCGGTCCTGTGTGCTCCGCTGAGACCCAGTGCAGCACCACCACAAGACATGCCATTTCTTGTTACGCAAAGCCCAGTCAAAGACCGGGCAGCGCTGCCTCTGCCGGGACTGGTGGATGTTAAAGGGAAATAAACTCCCATATCAACGCCTCCCCCTCGCCATAAGTGCACGGGGTGTTGCAGTGTTGCAAAGTTAAGGTTTTTCCAGGCTCCAAGAATGCTGAACAGAGCCCCTTCCCCACCGTGGAGGCGGGGTGAGCACACGCGGGCTGGCGCGGGTCCCCCGGGGTCGGCGTTAGCACCGGGGTCGGACTGGGTTAGGGTTACGGTTAGGGTTAGGACCGGGAGGCTGGGAGCAACGTGGAGTTTGGGCTGCGGTCACAGCAGCCACGCAGAAACGGTTCCCTTTGCTCGCCTGTGCCAAGACAGACTACATGAAAGAGCAAAGAATTGTCCGCAGAGCTCTGGAGTTCCGGGGAGTGGAGCAATATACGTGGCCTGCATGCATATTAACAACCTGCAGTTCTTTGCGAGATTAATGTTTCGCGAGGCCTTTGGCCTGTTCCTTTCCTCGTGATGGAGGAGGTATAACTGTATTTGTAGATTTCAAAAGATCGGGAAGACAGGTTGAAGTTCACTATGGGCACAGCATGAATTTAACTGACCCCGAGTTTGTGAGGACAGGTTCTCATAACTATCCTTTTAGAAGCTAACCAAATATTTCCTTGTCTTCCTTTAATGATGATGATTATTATTATTATTATGCACACATTATGTCAGAAGTTCAGCTAGAATTAAAAAGGGCATCTGCAAAGAAATAGAAGGTTTTTGGTAATGACACCTGATTATTTCTAACGGAGAGGACATTAATGTATGAATGCAGTGAATCATACGTGAGCAGGCAGAGAAAGTCAGTGTTATGGTGCAGTATGTTCCCTCTCGTTTCTGTAAAAACAATTTTTTCAGGGTTGGCAACAGGTCTTCATTTTCTTTACTGTTTTATAACATGAGGCTTATCTGGCCTCCATCCCCCTCTGTGAAGAGCAGACAAAAATCTCCCCGAGCTCTGACTTACCAGTGGGTCTCCCCAGGCTGTAGTGAGGCCTGCACAGTGCTAGATAAGGAAAGAGTGTACTTCAAACAGCTTGGCATTAATCAGCCAGCAAGGCTTCAAGCTCAGTGTTGGAGCAAAGGAATGCAGTTCAGAGGCTCACTTCGATTAAATGAAATTAAACCAGACAGACTCACTTAATTCTTGCTTTTATAAAGCTCTTGAAGTGCTGTTTTAAGCTAGTTACTTTGCAATGCCACTGAGTGAACCAGTTAATCTGACTATCAGAGAGTGAAAGTGGCAGACCCCTTGGGATTCTTCTGAAAAATTTCTGGACTGGCCTTTGAAACAATTTCCTTATATCTTATTCATACCTTTTCAGCATAACATATTGTATCATGTATTATCTTTAACTAGAAGACTCAGTTCCTACTTTCTTATCACTCTTAGGGCAATCCTTGTAAGGAATGTAGATGGTAGCTTAATTCTCTAGGAGGCAACGCAGGGTCTTTTGCTTTGCACCCAGGAACTACTCTTGTGGGATTCAGTTAGTGTTTGCTTGTGCGTTTAAGAGCACTGAATAAGCTCTCAGTGAAGCTGTAATGCACTCCACATTGTGCTGGTAAAAGACATGGCAGAGTTTGAGGAAATCAGTGTAGAAAACTGAGGAAATAGTCATTCTTTATGTATTCTTCTCATTTAAAAATCTTTAAAATTAGAAGAAAGTCAATATGCTCTGAGATACAGTCATGATAATACATACATGGTTTTTGAAAATTGCGTAAGTGGCAAGTAAAAATAAGTCTCGAGTGAACAGAATGTGCCTAAGAGGATTTTGTATTTACGGAAACTATCTCAGAATGGTTCCATATCAAAGATTTCTTTCCTAATTAAGCGATTAGCCAATCAGAGCAATCAATTTATGCTAATGATAGGGCTAATAGTGAATTCCCAGTTGGGATTTAAATCCATGGCTATAAGCTCAGAAGCATCTGTTCTAATGATTAAACCATTTGCTCTGTATACATGTGGTACTAGCTCCATCAGCTAAGCCAATGATAACTATACCTCTTTCTTCTTAGGCAGAAAGTAAAGCATCTGAGAAAAAATCCTGTACTGACAAACTCTTCGTAGGTATATATTTTGGCCATTGTTCTCTTCGAACTGTCCTGAAGCAAAAGCATGTCTGCCTTGCTTAAAGCTGTATCTTTCCTCCAGCAGAAACAAAGGTCACCTGCCAAAATTATGAAGGCTCATACTGAGCATTGAAGCCTTTTCGGACCTCATGTGTATACTTGCCACTGATGTATTTGCATTTGTAAGATACATAATACCTTACATACAAATAGGGATTTGTGGAGGTGGAAGAAATGTCAACAGGATACTGGAGGAGTTCTGTGTGAGTAGGAGGAAAGAGGGCTTTCAATAAGCAATTGACATCAAATTTTTGTGGTCTATACCGTACCAGAGAAACACTTTAGAAATCAGAATAAATGAACATTTATAACTCCATGAAATGAAAGCAACACTTTTTATCTATTTGAAGGCCAAATCTACATCTTGTCCTCCCATCTGTCTCTTTCTTCTAGTTAATATATTTAGCATTCTTTTAAAAAATGAAACTACATAAAATAGCATTATATATAGAAGATTATATATAAGACAATTCCCTATATACAATATCCCATCTGTCTTGGAGCTGTATGCAATTCACTTAAGCTGTATTTACTGGCATTTGGGATATCAAGTGGGATTGGTTGGTTCAGTCTACATTCAAGCAGTTCTTAGTTTTCAGTGCAGATGCTTTTATTGAGAATGTTAGGTCACTGTCCCACTCTGGCATGTTGTTTTCAAATTAGAGTTGTTAAAATAAGGCATTGTTGCAAGAAGAAAAAAGGGAGTTGAAATACTGTATTAATAGAAAGTGGTTTGTCCTCAGAATTTGATTTAATTTATGCTAATACCTTTTTTGTTTAAGTAATGAACTGTTGTGTGGAAGAAGGAAATCATGCATTAAAAAAAAGAAACAAAGAAACTTGACTTCTGAAAGAAGAAAATATTTTACTTTCCAAGCATGTGACATTGCCTAGAGGAGAGAATCAGACAGCTTTAATACTATGGGCCTACTCTATCTGTTTTGGCTGCATAGCATTAAAAGAGACCTAAAAGTGAGAACTGAGTATACATATTAAGATGACTCTCTTCTGTGTTTCATCCAGAATGGCCCATTATCATCTAGGCTTCAACTAAACAATGTTAATTTTTTATTATCTTTATTTCAAAAATAAAATAGAAAATAAAAGTTCATCAAGAAGATCGAGGAAAGAGAAGGGTGATGGAGAACCACATGTTGAAGAAGAGGGAAGGAGTTCCAGTGAATACAAGGAAAATGTGGCAAAAAAAAAGTAAGAGAAGTGGTGGGAAGAGAAAAGCAGCAAAGTTTGTGAGACAGGAAAAGGATTTCTTCACCTCTGTTGTTTAAGTGAAAATTGCTGTGTGATTAGGAAGTGGAACTGCATGGTCTATTTAGTGGGAGGCTTGGATGGATGGAGCGTGGTGCCCATGGTTCCACGCTTGTGGGCCTGATCCCTGTTTGCTTGGGAGTTGGACTAGATGATCCTGAGGGTCCCTTCCAACTCAGAATAACCTGTGAACCTGTGAACTGAAGGCAAAATCTGGTGGTGCCAAAGAACGAGGAATGAGCAGGCTTAGACAAATGTTAGCACATTAAGAGTTTTGTCCTGTCCAGTCATTTCCACAGATTTAGTGCCACAGATGGGAAAACAGAAACCAAAGGTAATTTCATGTCAGATCTGTGCAGCACTCTGACAAGCTGAGCAAAAGCAAACAGTTGAGGACCATTATATAAGAGGAGAGAAAGATGTGGTAGAGTGTAGTGCTCCAGAAAACAATACATGTCAGGAAAGGGTGTTAATTTGCCCCCATGGCAATCATCTGATTTACTTGAATATCCTGCAGAGGAGGGAAGCAAGGATTTTTGTTTTCATTCCCTCCTCTCTCATTTTCCCCCCTCCTTCTTTCCCATTCACTCATCTGTTCTGCAGTGTGCTATTCTCTTCAGTCAAGAAAGACCCACCATTGCCAATTCCGGTCTTCTGGGAGATGCTCTTGCATTGGGCATCTGTCTTCCCAAAGACAGTGGCATCACCTTCCTAAAACCTCTTATTTCTCTATTCTCGAGGCTGCAAGATTGAGTTTGTCCCAAAACCCAATCATCCAGTTGTCACTCAGCATGCTACCACCATATGCTAACTTGATGGGAAGCCATCTTCAAAGCAAACGTGCTTGTCCACTCTAGCACTCCGTGATGGGGTGGGTGCATATGTGCAGCCATGCAGGTGGTGTCTGTGTGTTCATGCAGGGAAGCAGGGTTAGCATGGAATGATTCAAGCGACAAACAACAGGGAGAGTTTGTTAGTCACATATGCTCTGTGAAACCTGGCAGCATTTAACATTTTCCATTTTTATCTACAGAGGATTCGAAGGCCCATAGATCATTTAAAAAAAAAAAGCTAACCACAAACCCACAAACAAAATAAGCATGTTTGCATGTGTTATGGGGGTCAGTCCAATAGTTTCAGACATAGTATTTTTGTCTAAGTGGAAACACTGATAAATTCACATCGAGCCATTCTCATTTTCAGCAACTGGGATTAGCTATATCTGGAGGCAGAAACATGATAAAGATTCCCCTGCTACTGGTAGTCTGTGAGAGCAGAAACTGTTTTAGAGCATTTAAATGACAATCTTTTTCAAAGTTGTTAGCTACTAAATCAGCTTAATAGGCATACTCCAAAACTCCACTGAGACTCCACTGGGAATCATCCTTCTCTCTTACTTTTTTTTTTAAGACACAACAACAAAATCTTTCTTTGAAAGAACTGTAAACAGGAATGAATAGAAACAGATTCCAACAGTCGTATTTTGCAATTCCCTTGTGTCCCACTGAGGACACTTAATTCAGTGGCACAATTCACATCAGTAAGGCAAGGACAAGAAGGGAAAGAAAGTGTAAAAACACCATTTAGACTTCTGTTTGGAAACTAAAGGGCAATCTCCCAAGGCTCAGTGTAGAAAGAGAAAGCTTTGCCAGGTTTTTTCTTCTGTTGGATCCAGAATCACTTCTTGTACAATCTTTTCTTCCAAAAGACAAGTAGCAAGCCAGTAACAAATGCCAGTACAAGCATTCTTCCTCTGTGACTTAAAAAAAAAGGGCAAGAGTATAAAATTATATGAATGGGTCAGGACAGATGTTTTGCTTGTTGTCTTCACATAGACATCTGTCATCCTGCCATGGGAAGTGTTCCTGAATGAATTTTCACAACGTGGTATGTGGTGAGAAGGTATGTGGTACACCTTCTACAAGGAAAAGACGTCACCTCTGTCACATTTCTACCTGTTTTCTTTTTTTATTAGCTTAGAGTAATATTATTAGTATTGCTTGAAAGATTCCCTTCCTCTTGAAATGTGCAAACTTTATCGCAAGAAAACAAAACTATCAAGCTCAGTTTGCATGTACATTGGACAGGTTGGAGCTGGAATGAAGGAATTTTTTTTCTTGGTCATCAGAATGGGATTTTAAGCAACAACTTTATCTAAAATGATATACCTGATTAGCATTTCAACTAGTGGCTATCACAGAGACAAAGATGAGCTCTATATTGCAAGATTCTCTTACATGGAAGGGGTTCCATTTCCTCATGTTGCCTTGAGTCTCCAAGAAGTAATTACAAAATAGTTGTTGCTGTTAAACTACATTGTGCAGTGTCAGTTCAGTGGTCACTGAATTTAACATTAACTGTTAAAAAAATAGAGAAATAAGGAGCATAAAATTTCTAAAGTTAAAAAAATATACTAACATTTTTGGATATTCAACTGTCAATGAAGTTTTTAGTTGTATCTCTGAAACAAAATCTGTTACTGTAACTAAAAGAAGGTCTAAGCAATACATGACTTCTTCCAAGAAACGCTTTAAAAGTTTGTAGATTTTTTTTGTTTTATTTTGATTTCTTTTTGGCTTTGTCAGAGTATGTTTGAAAATAAATTTAGCCCTTTTTTATTACAGTGATTTCCCCTGTGAAAATCTGCTTGTATACATACATATTCTATGGATTATATGCCTACATATTCTGTGAATATCCAATGTACAGTTGTGGACAGTTATTGAAGCCAGATTGCCTTAGTTTGGCAAATGCACATAGATATCTGGACTACCATATAGAGCACAAGTACCCATGAAGCAGTTGTGTGTGGTTAGCATGATGCTCACTTGTCATGCTTCTGCACAGATTGGTAACTGTGATGTGCAAATGAGGTAGCAGAGGACATAAATCAGAGCTACATGTATATGCAGGTAACATATGTAGTTATACACAAATTATGATCTTTGTAAGAGATGTTGGCAGTGATCCGAAGTCAGTCAAGAACCTTAATACTGATTTTTATGTAGAAGGTGTACAAATAGTATGGTGAAGGCAGTGCAGGAAAGCTGCCTGTAACTCCTACAATGGTAGTATGAGACGAGTGAGGTAAATATAATGAAGCCTCACTGAATGTATGCTGCATCTTCCTAAGTAGAAACATCCATGAGGGTAAAGACAGAGGCAATCGTAGAAATGAACTGGATACCAGAAAAGAATGCTGTGGCCCAGAGTTCACTGTCTGGATTTGAAAATCTGCGCTTCTTTCTGGCAGTGAAGGCGAATGTGATTCTTCATGTTGCACCAGGATATATACACTTACAATGCTGTGAAAATGTATAGAAATCCTGAATGACAGGAATTTTGAAGGAAAATTTGCAGTGCAAATAGTCATTTAATTGAACAGAGATTGAGGGGGTAGGAGCTTTTCATTTAGTGTGAGCTTCTTTTCTAAACCTCTACTTTGAAAAGGCATATAGTTGTTGCCTGTCAATGAAATTGGACCAGTGTTTCCACGCCACATATTTTTATGCACCAGTGGAGCAGAAATGAAAGCTGTCAATAATAAACTTGGCCATACAGGTGTACGCCCACTTACATTCTAATCTTTATAAAAACCTATTCCATACTTCACTGTTGAGGGGTGAACTAGTGACATAAAACGTATGAGCCTCCTAGAGCCTGTGTGCTACAACTCACATTTCCTCTTATCAGGGAAGAAATTGTATTTTGTTTTATATTCTAAGAACAGGGAAAAAAAGATTTCAAATACTAAACACATCCAATGTTCCTGTCAGTGCCAGATTTCTGCACTGGAGGACTTTTGTGTGACAAGAAATCAAAAGCTATTGTACTCTGGCAGTCCTACCTGTCGTTCAGTCTCCTTCAATAAAAGAGAAAAGAATGTAAAAACTGGCAACTTCTGCAACCGTGGAAATGATACATCTCATTGGTGGTAGACTTGTGACTAGAATTCAATGTATGCACCAAGGTTAGGGCTAGCCAACACTCAATGTGTTTGTTGAGGTATGTTGTATACATTGGAAACATATGGTTCTTGTAGTTTGCTGCTTTCTGAAGGGACTTGCTTGTGCTCTTCCAAAATTAGATGAAAGCATATGAAAAGATCACAGACAAACACAGATTGTGGCAGACAATCACAAACCTGTGATTGACACAGATGTACCAGAGGGTGTATGAAATGCATCTTCCCTCCATAAATCGCTAGGGTTTAAATCTACTAAATTTTCCTCTTAAAGAAATAAGTATTTTCAAATGTAATCATCATGGGATTTAGTCGCTATTATTGTATTATTTTCATGAAACAGACATCAAGTATCACAAGCGTTTCATTTTTATGTGTTTAATGTTTTCATATATGGCCCTTGGAGGGCAAGTGGAGTTCTCTCAACTACCCAGTGGAAGTCTTTCTTTCAGTCTTTCTTTCTTAGACCTTAAATGATGCTAGATGTCAGACTTAAAAATTTTGAAAGGTAATATAAAGATAAATGCAAAGAGTTATAGTCTTGTCTTTGAAGGTATGTGAGCTATGATTATTGATAAATTTTCACAGGCTTTTAACAGTTTTAAAAAAATATGTGGAAATAAGAACCCCAGCATTATGCCTTCAGCTTAAATTTTGTTTTCTTGTTTAGGGGGTATAGGAATACAAAATAAATTTTTATTGTCAGTGATACAGTTAAGGGGTTATTTTGAAGAGGGTTTTAAAAATTTCTGCATTGTCCCTACCTTAGGAATTATTTGCAGAGGGGGCTTAGAGGGGCTCGGTGTGTGGGTACATGTGTATGCATACAGGTATGTCGCATTTTTGTGCAGCATTGTAGTAACTCTGCAACTTGAGGTTTAAATGAATAATTACCTGGATGAATGAGGCTCTTTCAACAGGTGTGTTTGATAGTTAAATATTTCAATTTTTGTTTTAGCAATCGGATTCAGACAACTTTAACTAATTAGCCTGTTAAATTGCTTGACTCTGAATTTGGCAACCAGTTTTACCACCTGCAAGTTTTACCACCAGCACATGCCATGCATTCACCATGGAGCTTGTTCGAGTTAAGATCCTATTAGCTGAATTACTTTGGAGCAAATTATAAACATCACTGTGATTACAAGACCCAAACGTCTCCCTATTAATTTCTGCAGAACGATAGCTCTGAGCATCAAAGCTACCATTGCAATTACATAGAAATTGTGTTGCTGCACTGTATTGACAAGCGGCACTATGAATAGCACAGGTGTGAATACCTGCTCTCATGGGGAAAGTCAAACACAGCAGAAAGGGAGTCTCTATGGATCACACATTGGCTCGCTGAAGGGAATGGTAATTTTGGTTACTTTCTAAGTAAATGAAATCAAATGGTGGGGTGGTTTAACAACTCCTTAGGATGCTTCTTTTTCATAATTTGCTGCTTGTATGTAAACACCTCTTCAAATGTCCTCACTGATTTGAGAGGCAGACTCTGCCCTGCAGAGGCATTTGTATGTGCAGACACATCAGAAATGATGGTGCTTGTGAAAGTGGTATGAAAGTGCTAAATTTGGCCTGGCATGTAATAACTGATATAACTACACCTGGGATAGAAGTGTTAGGAATACAAAATGCATCACTCTGGTAATGCCACTTTGCTTTTTCTGCTTCCCTACTGCCAGAGTACCTGCTGGACTGGGAATCTCCTTGACACAGAGTAGATAAACAATGTTGTTCTCACAATTGAGCTATTTAGACTGCCTCATTACCCTGTTGTTTTGGTTGGTTGTGGGATTTTTTGTTTGTTTGCTTGTTTTAATTTAGGATATTCTGGACATCACTTTCCCATATTGTAAATTATTGTCATGACTTCCAGCTAAATTTCCTGAGTATGTATATGGCAAATGTCAGCTCAGCCTGGTTAGTGAAGGAAAATAGAAGGAAAGTGTTAATTTTGTGTTACCTTGTCAGGAGGGCATCACTAGAGGTCAGCAATCTGTGCCAGACCTTTTGCAACTTTTTGGTTTTAAGAAAATGTTGACTTGATACGAACAAACGGATTAGGAAAATTGGGAAATTCACCCAAACTTCCATCCAAACCCAGTCAAAGGACTGCGAAGCCTGGAGTACAAGGCAAGGCTGAGAGAACCGATTCTGTGCTGCTTGGAGAATAGAAGGTTTACAGGAGACCTTGTCACCGTGCTCCAGTATTTAAAGGACAGCTACAAAGAAGATGGAGAATCCCTTTTTACAAGGAGTCACATGTGAAACAGGCAAGGGGTAAGGGGTAAAAGTTACTCTTGGAGAGATTCTAATTGGACACAAGAAGAAAATTTTTCACAATGAGAACAATCAATCACTAGAATAATCTTCCCAGGGAAGTGATAGTTTCCCCAATGTTGGACACTTTTAAGATTCACCTGGACAGGGTGCTGGTCCATCTTGTCGAGACCATGCTTTTTGCTGAGAAATGTTGGACCAATAATCTTTGAGAACATGTCCAACCTTGTATTCTGTGATTCCTGAGGTAGGTAGTCATGCTCCATCCCTATATCACTCACTACCTTGTTTCTTAATTTGCTGTAATTTCTAATTTTAAATATATTTCTTTTCCAGATCTTGAATTAGGGGGCTTCTTATTGCAGCTGTACAGTTAGGGAAATCTATGTTGTTGAGGTAGGAATGTAGGGTCAAAGTGTAAAAGGGATACATTTTAATTTTATCAGTCTGTATTGCTATATGTATTTTTATTAAATAATAATTTTGATAATACAGTGAATCCCCAGTGCATTGCGACCTCTCCATTATGACCCCGCCCATTTGTGAGGTAATTTTCTCGCAGTTTTGATTCAACTGTTTGCGAGTTTAGCCTGCCGGGGCTGCTGGTGTGGGCTGCTGGTGCGGTGTGGCCAGGGGGCTGCGGTGCTTGGGCGCGAGCACTGGGGTTGGGGGGAGGGGGAAGTGGCGCGGGGTTTGGGCTGTGGGTGAGCAGTTGCAGTGGCCCAGAGAGGCCTGCAGATACTCGGGGAGGGGGGAGTGTCTCTCAAGTCAGAGGGGTCTCAGAAA
>WEKX01023076.1:18470-39081 GCA_013390025.1 Pitta sordida
GATGTTGAGCTGCTTGAGAGGGTCCAGAGAAGGGCGACAAGGATGGTGAAAGGACTGGAGGACAAGCCCTATGGGGACCGGCTACAGGAACTTGGATTGTTCAGCGTGGAGAAGAGGAGGCTCAAAGGTGACCTCATTGCTGTTTACAACTACCTGCGGGGAGGTTGCCGCCAGGTGAGTGCGGACCTCTTCTTCCAGGCTGATGACACCAGACCAAGAGGACATGGTCTCAAGCTATGCCAGGGGAGGTTTAGATTGAATGTTAGGAAGAGGTTTATCACAGAGAGAGTGATCGATCATTGGAATGGTCTGCCCAGGGAGGTGGTGGAGTCGGCGTCCCTGGAGGTGTTTAAGAAAAGACTGGATAAGGAGCTTAGTGACGTGGTCTAGCTGGGGGGTGTAGGACTGGATGGTCCTGTGAGTCTCTTCTGGCTCGGAGTGGCCTGTGCGCCTGTGAGGGATCTAGGTTTATGTTTACCACTCTGGGATGTGCATTTGGTTTCTGTATGGGCGTTAAATTGTGAGTTGGACTAGATGATCCTTGTGGGTCCCTTCCAACTCATAGTATTCTGTGATTCTGTAAATGATAATAAATAAATAATAGTAGCTGTTATCTACTGGTTTTAATCATAGTATAATGTCAGAAAGTTTAAAAGAAAACCCCCTCAAGCCCTGATACAGGCAAGCAAAGATATGCAGCAAATGAGCACAGTATATTTCTATTTTCTGTTAGATCAGTTACTGTAGGGATTGGTGTTTTAACTCTCATTTGTGCTTCTGCTGATAAGTGAATACCTCAGATCTAGCATTGTGCATGTAGCAACTGCCTTCAAGGACAAACAAAGGCTTGTCATAGGTCTCAGCACGTTGATGTAATGCTGCAAAAAACATCAGGAAATTGTGAAGAAATAAATAACTTGAGCCTAATCATTAAGATAGTTAATGGCTTTAGGGATGGCACTAAAGTAGACAATATGGTCAGAATGAAGTCTCCATCTGTGTCACTGTTGTCAAGGGAAATACTTTTACATCATTTCTTATCTCTCTTTTGATCCCTGTGACAAGTAGTCCGTGAGGTGTTCACTCCCTGCACTGAACTGAGTAATGAAAGATGATAGGATTGGAATTGATAAGTGAATTTACCTTGACTGTAAACCCTGCAACGTCAGATGGCAACTCCTTCTCTTATCCTTTTTATAATCTTTCTTTTAGTGTGGTGGCCCTGAAAACCTTCATACACAATACTGAAATGTTGTTTTCACAGTGATTCAGAAGTGATCAGAAAGGCAACCAAAATGACACAGAGAGCAAGGATAAATTAATGGGCTGTCAAAAAAGTATTCTCACTTGGAAGGATTTCAGGCTTCTCTCAGATCTGATGTTAACCCAGAAAAAGTCTTGACAAAACTGAATTCTATTAATTTTCAGTGGAAAAGTTTGAGTTTCTTTATTGAAAATGTTGCAATATAGTTTTAGCTCGGAACTAGACTATTCGTGTTTCCCATTCTGGTGACAGACAAACCCTAATACAGTTCTGATGCGTGATCACAGAGAGAGGTCAAGAGGGTTACTCATGCGAGTGAAGTAATATACAAGCTTAAATCTGAGCACAGTGGGAGACATAGTTTAATGATCTGGCTCACTCTGATTAAGATCTGTAAATGCTTGTTTGAAATACTCCAAGCAGTCTGGAAAAAAAAAAAAGGTACAGCTAATTAAACAAACATCTCTTGACAAGCAACCCTTGCCTCCAATCTTCAACGGGAGCTTGTTGCAAGGTCGCTGATATATGCGAAAATAACTGCCTGAAAGGTATTTTGGAGGTAAGTAGTTATAGTAATTTTAGGCCCCAATTACAAAATAGAGAAGTAAAATATCCTCAAGAAAGAAGAGAAAACAACATCTTAAAATTAGGTTTGTATTTTTCAAAATGTTCAAGCTGTCTAACACTACATTTTTTTCCAATCTCACTTTTCTGATTTGGGAATATAATTCATGATTATTCTATTTTACAAGGCTGTTCTCATGAGTGTGTAAAGGTAGGAGAGCCTGATTCTGTTTTTGAACTGACTTGACTGTGTCAAGAAGAGGTGGCTTAATCCTTCCTCTTATTCTGGAATCTGTATTTTGACTTCCTATATTACTAACCTGCATTACTTTATTTTCTTAACTTTCATGATGTCTAATGTCAGGTCCTACATGCCCTGCAATATTCAGCAATTATAGCAAAGAGCTCACATCTTTCTAAATCCTTAAGCCTCGTTGGTTGGGTAAACTCTGATCGGGTGCTTAACAATTTGAAAACTAGACTTGATATCTAAGCCCTGAATAGTACCTTACTCTGTATGAACTCCAGTCTCCAGGAGAATCAAGCTTGAATGCATGTGGATTGTGGATGGGGTGAGTTTCTGTCTAGAGTGACTCTGTAGAGAAGAGAGAAAACTAGCTGAGACTCGACAGATGCATAGCATTTTATAACAAAAAGTGACATGAGTCCTGTCAAATATCATCAAACAATTTTCAGTTTTTAGGGGATCATAAATGTAGACATAAAACTGTTCACCTTGATCTAGGTCACCTAATTGAACCTAATTTTAAAAGGTGGCTTCTTTGCCTTTTCTTTGATAAAGAAATTCTAAGTGTGAGGAGGGCCAAAAGCTGAGGAAATGCGTAAGGTTTTCTTACGTCTTTGATGTTGGTGTGGAGGAGAGAAACTGAGATCAGAACAAAGGCAGTTGTAAACCTGAACACTTAAACAACCACATTTATCATTTGTTGTGATTCAGGCCATATTAGCAAAGGTTTTTCATGTAAAGAGCCAGAGTTAGATTTTTGTGATACGTTTTTTATTACTAATTTTACTTTTCAATAGTGAAAATAAGAATTAGGAGAAGTAAAAGTTGTCCTGAAATTATTTTGCTGAAAAAAAGAGAGAGAAATTAATATTTATTTTTCCCTTTTTTTTTTTTTTTTTACTTCTCTCTGGGGATGGAGAAACAGTGCTTCAGAAAATATTCATCTAGATATTAATCTAGAAACCTTCAGCTTCACAGATATTTTTTGCATTTTTGAGGCGGAACGAGCTGGGGATGTTTGCATGTATTCTGAACTACTGGACTAGAGTTTATGAGAAGCTACTAGTTCTCTCAAATGAAAATCAGCTCTGCACTTGGCTCCACAAATAGAATAAGAGAGTAGGAGTTTATAGTATCCCAAACTTTGTATTTTGGGGGGAATAAGTCAGTCCTCCTACAGATGTCAAGATAATTAGCTACGAGGGTTTACAGTAAATTTGCTGGATAATAAAGGCTCTATGTTTCGTATAGGCGTGGAGAATAGTTTGTATACCTGCACATGTGGTTTAGCTGACCACAACAGTGCACTGAAATAATTCAGAAATACAGATAGAAGGTAATTCTATCTCTGAAATAAATGAGGCTGTAGGTAGTTCCTCAGCTGGGTCTCTTACATGTCCTATTCAAAAAAACAATGTTTAAATCAGATCTCACAAATTTAAAGCATCCCCTTTGTACTGTTTCTAGCTCTTCTCTTGCAATATCTTTAAATGTGTGCTTTGTCTCAGTTTAAAATGTGTTCCTTCCACAATGGCTGCTCTGGAAGGCAACAAAGAATGGATCATACAAACATGGAAGTTTGCAGCCAAATTAGGACACCACCAGCATGACCACAACCTCCACCACCTTCCTGGTCTGTCAGTTCCAAAGTTTAATCACCTTTTCATGAAGAAATGTCTATCTCAAGCCTCTCTTGGCGTAGCTTGAGACCATATCCCCACATCCTGTCACTGGTTGCCTGGTAGGAGACACCTACCCTTGCCTGTTTACAATTTCCTTTCAAGTAGTTGTAGGGAGAGAAAAAGTCTCCCCTGAGCCTCCTTTTCTCCTGTATAAATACTCCTTACTCCAGGAGCCACTCCTGATAGGACTTGGGCTCCAGACCACCAGATTCACTGCACTTGTCTGGACTCACTCCAGCACCTCAATGTCCTTCCTGAATTGAGGGAATATTAAACTTAGCCTGTATGCATTTTTTAGTTACTCAGTTTTGTTTGGAATGTTTTGTGTGATATTGGATAATAAAAACCAACAATATTTGTAGATAGATATAAAATGGGAAAAAAATTCACATAGCGACATTGCAAATGTTCAACACAGAAGATTAGGGTGAGATTGAAAACTTCACTGGGGAAAACAAAACAAAACAGAAACCAAAGAAGTATAATTAGAAGAGGAAATGATTTTCCATTAACTTGGGTTTTTTTTGTGATGAAGAAATGTCTTTAAAAGAGATCAGAAAAAGAAGAAATCTAAATGCATTTCATGGATTATGTTTTTCTCACAGAAAATGGAATAGTTTTAGTTTAGCTTTGTCAAACACAACCGGGCTGTTCTGTTGCTGCGGGAGGCAAGCGCTTGCTTTTAATCAATGCCTGCAAAAAACTTCCACTCCCCTTAGTTTAACTGTGTGGTGTGTACCAGCATCCCCAAACTTGTGTGTACCCTCCCATAGAGTATTCCAGCTGTCGCTCAAAAGGTCTCATAGTGTGTAACAGTGCATTCCTGGAAGTTTTGATCCCTGCCCCTGGGTGGGTGGATGTGCTCCTGGGGAGTGCAAGTGCTTTGGCTATCAGCCCCTACTGTCCCCCGCCGCCATGTCACCAACTGTGGTGCTGGCCTGGCGCGCCAGCTGTGTGGCCCCACGAGGGGAGCACTGCCAGTCCCTGTGGCCCGACTGATGGGCCTGGGTCTCTCCAAAGTGAATGGGGGCCGATGCCTCACCTAGGCGCAGGGGAATGGAACCCCAGGCAAGGAGTTGCCCCACCACCAGCCCCTGCTGCCTCCGTGCTGGGGGAGGATGGGAGCTTCTGTCCTTGTCTCCAGGAGCCGTTGTCGCTCACTGAAACGGAGACGCAGTTACAGCCATGCTCCCTGGGAAGCAGCCTNCTGCCCCCATGCAGGAGAAGCAATTGCTACCTATGACAGCCCTTTCCCTGGAGTGCTGGCACGGCTCTGCTGCTCAGGAAACAGCAGGGAACAAAGGAAGCACTGCCCTACCTGTGGTGGCTCCCGGTCCCTGTGAACTGACAGAGTTGCCCCAGTTTTGTTGCACACTTGGGCTGTCCAGGAGCTGTGCTCCTTTNTCGCTCACTGAAACGGAGACGCAGTTACAGCCATGCTCCCTGGGAAGCAGCCTTTGAAACTCCACTTTAAACGTGTGGGCTGTGGCAGCGCACGTAATGAATGCTTCCCAGGATACCAGTGAAGCAGAGCATGGCTCCTGCAGTGCCTACTCCACCCGCCAAATGTGTCAGTCACTATTACTTTATTTGCTTGGCTCTTTTGTTTGGGAGTTTTTTGGGAGTTGTTTTGTTTGTTGGGGTTTTTTTTCCCCCAGCAATGAAATGGAATTGGCTGTTCCCGCTCCTGCCCTGCACTATGCGGGGGTGTCACACACACGGGGAGAGGCAGTGGCCGTGGCCCCAGCCATGCTCTGCTTGCTGTGCTGCAGGGTCATCTGCAGCTTCCATGCTTCCCCACCCCGCTGACAGGGACACCGAGCAGAGTCCCTGGTGCAGCTGGGAGCTGGGGCTAATGTCATCACCAGGCAGCCCGAGCTCCTCAGAATGCGAGGGCTGTGACATAAGCAGACTGCGATATGGCGTCCTGGGTGATAGTGAGGCTTTAAACCCACAACTCAGGTTTTCCTTGCAGATCCACTGCTGTGGAAAACACCATGTGTAAAGCACACATAGACGCATACACCCCCCGACTCCCCAGAGACCTCCTGACCACCCTATGTTGATAGCAGTGGAAATAGATGGCTCTCAGGGACTGCGAGGGGTGAGGAGCATCCCTGCCAATCCTCAAGCAGGCTGGGCAGGGTGGTGTCCCCACCTCCGTGCTCCCTCCCCTCCCCCCCTGTGGTGGCCTCTGGTCAGGACCTATTTACATATTCATAAGCACATTACATATTCATGAGCTGACCGAGTTCATGGCACTATGTGAGCACACACGCGGACCCACAACTCACTGAAAANAAGCACTGCCCTACCTGTGGTGGCTCCCGGTCCCTGTGAACTGACAGAGTTGCCCCAGTTTTATTGCACACTTGGGCTGTCCAGGAGCTGTGCTCCTTTCTGACTGCAAGGGGAAAACACACCACGTTTTTTAGTTTAAGCACCTGGGTACAGATAAGCCCTGGGGCCAGAGTGTGTTGCTGCAGGCGGACCGGAATGCGGCTGCAGCGCTCCTGCCACCATCTTGAGCTGCTGCCATGGGTGGGTGGGTGGGTGGATGTGCTCCTGGGGAGTGCAAGTGCTTTGGCTATCAGCCCCTACTGTCCCTCGCCGCCATGTCACCAACTGTGGTGCTGGCCTGGCGCGCCAGCTGTGTGGCCCCACGAGGGGAGCACTGCCAGTCCCTGTGGCCCGACTGATGGGCCTGGGTCTCTCCAAAGTGAATGGGGGCCGATGCCTCACCTAGGCGCAGGGGAATGGAACCCCAGGCAAGGAGTTGCCCCACCACCAGCCCCTGCTGCCTCCGTGCTGGGGGAGGATGGGAGCTTCTGTCCTTGTCTCCAGGAGCCGTTGTCGCTCACTGAAATGGAGACGCAGTTACAGCCATGCTCCCTGGGAAGCAGCCTTTGAAACTCCACTTTAAACGTGTGGGCTGTGGCAGCGCACGTAATGAATGCTTCCCAGGATACCAGTGAAGCAGAGCATGGCTCCTGCAGTGCCTGCTCCACCCGCCAAATGTGTCAGTCACTATTACTTTATTTGCTTGGCTCTTTTGTTTGGGAGTTTTTTGGGAGTTGTTTTGTTTGTTGGGGTTTTTTTTCCCCCAGCAATGAAATGGAATTGGCTGTTCCCGCTCCTGCCCTGCACTATGCGGGGGTGTCACACACACGGGGAGAGGCAGTGGCCGTGGCCCCAGCCATGCTCTGCTTGCTGTGCTGCAGGGTCATCTGCAGCTTCCATGCTTCCCCACCCCGCTGACAGGGACACCGAGCAGAGTCCCTGGTGCAGCTGGGAGCTGGGGCTAATGTCATCACCAGGCAGCCCGAGCTCCTCAGAATGCGAGGGCTGTGACATAAGCAGACTGCGATATGGCGTCCTGGGTGATAGTGAGGCTTTAAACCCACAACTCAGGTTTTCCTTGCAGATCCACTGCTGTGGAAAACACCATGTGTAAAGCACACATAGACGCATACACCCCCCGACTCCCCAGAGACCTCCTGACCACCCTATGTTGATAGCAGTGGAAATAGATGGCTCTCAGGGACTGCGAGGGGTGGGGAGCATCCCTGCCAATCCTCAAGCAGGCTGGGCAGGGTGGTGTCCCCACCTCCGTGCTCCCTCCCCTCCCCCCCTGTGGTGGCCTCTGGTCAGGACCTATTTACATATTCATAAGCACATTACATATTCATGAACTGACCGAGTTCATGGCACTATGTGAGCACACACGCGGGCCCACAACTCACTGAAAATTAAACCACAGTTGAAACCTCAGATATGCGGACCACGGATATGCAGGCGTTTCCTGTATTTTCTGTATCCTTTTTGGTGTCTGTGAAAGAGATTAAAAATGTCCTCTTTAGCATATAAAGCCTTTGGACACTGAAATATAGCATAATTAAGTTTAATTCTTTAGATCAATACAGAAACAAAACTTCTTTAATATGGAATGGTTAGCAGATCTTATAACTCGCATGAGTTTATACGTTCTGACTGTACTTTGTTTTTGGGTTTTTTTTCAGTGATGTCCTTAAATTTGGTCTGGTTTCCAATGTCTAGTATTTAAGTTTGATGCATAAAATTAAAATGCCCTACCAAAAAAAAAAAGCTTCACATATATCTTGGTGTCCTGATCCCTGTAATGTATTAATTTTGAAAACCAATTTCTCTCAAGGTCATGGATTTAAAAACAGCCCCTCCAAATAAAAGCTCCCAACAACAACAAAAATAACCACAACAAAACCAGTAATAACCAAACAATAGCTGGCTCAGGTTTGTTTTTACTGGGTTATGCAGTAAGTCTTGTGTAGGCTTTATTTGTTTTAAATTTCATGCCTATCAATTTCTTAGCCAAACAACCTTGACAGTGTCCCTTTAACTTATTCATAGCAACACACAGAGACATCACAGGGAATTTATTTACATCTCTAAGTATTTCAGAGGCCTGCAACTTCTTCACAAAAATCTTCTCTGCTGAACTTCAGAATAAGCTTTACTGTCTCTTCAGATTGATTGACTGATGGGCCTGTGTTCCCAGTTATTGTTCTGACAGGCTTTGCTCACAGGAGCTTAGTCTGGGTAAATAAACAGTCAGTGAAGGGAAAAGTATGGAGCTTTGTAGCATGTTGTGTGCAAGCAGACTGTTGTTTCAGCAGATTACCTACAGTGTATCACATTGGCACTTGTTGGGACTGGACACCACTTAACCTTCCACACTGGAAGAGAGAGAACAGTTTGTGATGGCTTTGAAAAGAGCTTGCGTTAACTAAGCTATTAAATGATAGTTAATACAAGACTGAGAAATAATTTGAATTAATGAACTCTTGAGGAATCATTTAGATGTAAGTTTTTTCATTAGCATTTATATTTGGCAAGCATTTCTTTTTGCTTTCATGTGTACTACAGACAGCTTCCATTTCTTTTTGTCAGCAACCACTGGCGTTGTGGTTAGTACTAATCTTGGACTCATCTTTCCATCTTTAGGTCCTCTATGAGCAGTCTGTAATCTTTGACTGGGTTGATCTGTGAGCTCCTTTTAGGCAGTGCCATAAAAATGTAAAAGTCCCGCTGTGCTTAATTAAAAAAGAAGCATCAATATCTCTTTTGTACAACTAATGGCATTTTCTTTTAAATTGGGAGAAAGATATAGCAAATCTGGTCCAGATCCTCAGCTGATAATTTACATTTATTAAAGGTCTGGTATAGGGAGTCTGACTATGGAATTATGATTGCATTTATCTTTTAGTTAATGCACACAGTTTGAATTAGGTACTTCAGTCATTGCACTGTGTTTCAGTAATGAGCATCATCATTGATAACTACAAATTACAGCTTCAAATAAAAGATGGGCACATTTATATCCTTCTTCAAGCTTTATTAAATTTTTCTGACGTTTAGAAAACACAGTTTGCTTTCTTACTGTTATGCATTAGAGTTTCAGGAGAACTCAAATGGGATATATTTGCACTGTGCATAATCATGGTTCAGGGAACAATATATTCAGGGAATCGATTTAGAAGTAATTCTTCTGAATGGCATCCTTTAAATAAGGGAGTGCCTACATTGTGCATGTCAAAGATCCAGCTTCACTTTTTCTTCTTGTCATTGCCAGAATTAAACTTCTTCTCTTTTCCTAAAGCATGCAGCACTCTGAATTTTCCTTGACATTTGCCTTCTCTTCTCAGGGCTCATTTCATTTCAGGGAGATGTCCGCATTACGCCATGAAACACTTTGGGAGATAGGATGTTATAGAAACATAAACAAGTAAGGAAATTTTGAATCACTTGATCCATTAGCTAGAGTGTGCAGAGGGACTGATTCTGGCTACAGCAAGCAATGGAGGACCCTATGTCATGGAAGATGCAGTTTAAAGTTGATTATCACTGATAGAAGAATAAGTGAAGTTAAATATTAATTTTATGAACTTTTGCAATTTCTTATCGCTAAAATGCTCTTAGGGAGGTGTTGTGAGCACAACTAGAAAAACTCATGGTGTTACTTTAGGTTGTTTCAAGGCTTCCACCTGTTCACAAGGTCAAGAATTTGTAAGACCATCAGACTATTTTATCTGTTGTTTTATTTTTTGGACCAGAGAATCTGTACCAATAAAAAGGTTGTTATGTGGAGACTAGTGAATTAAATCATTTACATACACAAAAGAGAACTGGATGAATCTTGGAAAGTTATCTGGTTTACTGCCTCTGACTCAGAAAGGTCAGATGTGTGTCAGATACTGACAGACACTTGTCCTACATTTTAGTTGAAATTAGTGATAATGGAAGCTCTATGTCTTTCTCAGATCAGCTCTTCTATTGGTTCACCATTCCTGCCTATAGAAAGCTTTCCTGGAAATATCTTTATATCTTTCTTTCTGAAATTCAAGTCCATTTTGCACTATGTTCTGTCCCGCATAAATATCTAGAGCAATCCACTCCCTTTTTGTTTTTGCAGTGCTTTTTTGCAGTCTATTAATATTTTTCCTTTCATGCTTTGCTTTTCTGGACTACAGGCCAGTTTTTTCAGTTCTTCCTTGTGTGTTCATGTTCTCCAGGCTTTTGAATACTTTGTTTGCCCTTCTCCAGGCCACTCTCTCTGCGTGTGCATCCTTCTTGTAGAGCGAGCCCAAAGCAAGGCACAGTGCTTAAATTTAGCACTGCTTGTGCTGTGTGATGCAGTAAGTCATTTCAAGTTTCTTGCAGCTGTTTGCGTTCACACAGCCAATAATTGTGTTTGTCTCACACCATGGGCTGACAGTGTTGATTTAAGTTCAGCTTGTACCCCACTATGTTGCTGCCTTATTGCTTGTCTCCCTCAGCTTATAATTTCTGACCAGTAATATCTTTATATGATCTGATTTGAACTGAATTCTGTTTTATCCCAATGGGAATAGCAATGCAAATCCTGCCCTGCAGCTTGTGCGTTGTTGTTTAATGTGACACTGTGCGCAAACTCAATGTTCCTCCATTGTGTTATTTAAAGAGAAGATGAGAAAAAGAAAACCCCTTTGAATTTGGCAATGGTAGGTTGAACAGGTGAGGCTGACTGTTGAACACCAGCAATAGCTCAGCCTGCCAGTCTATTTAAACAACTGAGTAAATCAGCTGCTGCTGAGCTTGGGGAGAAGGAAGCAGCCAAGTGTGGAAGCCCAGTCTGCTGTTGCAACTTCAGTCTGGTGGTATAGCAAATAAAATGTACAAGAGAAGGGAAGAAGATACAGCTTTTCATTAGAATCAAATGATTACCAATTTAATTTTATTAGGGTGCTAGTAATGAAAATAGATAATATTTTGCACTCGTTTAGATATGAAATTAATCAATCCACAGTAAAATACATGAATGAAGCGGATCCGTAGAGAGATGCTGAACTATAAGAATATATCATAAATTACAGTTGAAGTGTATTTTACTTACTGAAGAGAAAGGATTGGGATACGCATTTTTTAAGGCAACAGTCAGTTATAACTACAATTTGCTTGTTAATTAAAATGCCTTTGAGAAAATTTTATGTTATCACAGTTTAAAGTGTCTAGGTTTTTTTTCTAGTTTCTTAGGTATTTCTCTGCATGTACATTAGTAAAGGAGTCTGATGATGTTTTCTTTGTTCAGTGTAGGGACAATAAGTACTCTGACTTGTCAAACACAAAAATATCTCTTAGCGAAAAAGTGGTTGCTAATATGCAAATCAATACACATTATTAACAGTAGTTTATTGAATAAATCATACCCCTACTCAGCAGAATTAAAAAGTTTTTTACTTGTCTCATGAAGCATATACAGTGTTTTCTATGGAGTTTTGCCATGTGTATTTTTCTGATTCTTTCTGAATCTCTGTGTTCATCTGAGAAATTTCCTTTTTGTTCCTCAATTGGTAATGTGTCCTGGATCTTTCATCTTTTTACTTCTACAGTCTTCTGCTGACCTCCATGAATTGCAACTGCACCATCCTGTCATAGAGATCTACTGCCTGCTCTATGAAACCATCTCCTTCTCTTTGTTCTGAACCTGTTCCTCCTGCCTTATTGGACAGCTTGTATTCTATCCAGAACTTCATGGATTTCTATGTCTCCAAAACATCATCTTGTTTCCTGTCAGGACGTTCGTAATTCATACCTTGTAGGGAAGTTGTTCATTACATTTGACAATGGTTTTAAAATTCGAGTAGAGCATATCACCTGGATCGGTCTTGTCCACATGGTCATAAATCTGTTCCAGGAACCCTCAAGACATTTTTAAGGTGGGATTCCTGTTTAGGGAATCTGTATTAGGTCTTCCCAGGTTGACTGCCTTCCTGAAACAAGCAAGGTAGAAAAACGAACTTACAAAATTTACAATAATATGGCCAAGAAACTTATAGAAATATCCCACTTGACTGAACAAAAGCCATGATGGGAACAACCTCTAGAACATAAATTGCTACAGAGAAACTATTAGGGCAAAGAAAATGTGTTTTAACTTGTGAATTAGTTGGCAGAGAAGTTGTAAACTCCTTAGTTTGTATAGTAACTATTTCTGCACAGAAAAGGAGTAGACGTACCAAAGGAATTTACAGGGATTGGGAGTCAGTGTGATGCTGAATAACTTATATACCTAATTTAAAAAATAATATAGTACATAATATGCAGTATAGTATATAAATAATGTAATATAATATAATATAACATAATATAATATTAGTATATACACAATGTGAAATGTATATTGAGTCTTTTTTTAATGGTACTTTCCTACAAGGCACATAAAAATGTTATTGTATAATATATTACATACTGTCTCACTGTAGAAACTTGTTTCCACTTGTATAATGTGTTCTATGAGGTCCAGCAGATACTGCCTTTATCTTGATTATTATCATATGTGTCCTACTCCAGAATTAGTATCTTAAAGGGTTTAAGTGAATACAATGGAATTGTTACTTTTGGTAACATGAGGATTAAAGTAGAAGTTACCCTAAATAATGATCACAGACAATTTATATAATCACAATTAGGGAAGTGCTCTCACACAGATAAACAAATAAATAAATAATAAAATCAATGTCATGTCCCTTTTTTTACAAGTAATTCTTGCATGACAGGAAATTCCTATTAATGAGTTCTAGTTTTGCATCTTTAATAAGCATTTTTGATCTACAGGTAAATGGGACCATACATTCATGTCTCTCTTTTCTCACATGAGAACATTTTCCGGTAAATCTACTGGGAAAAGATACAGTAAACCAATCTCAGCTTTGCAGAAGTCACATAAATGCTTATACTGGAGAAGCGCAAAATAAACTTGTAAGAATATTAGAGCCTTACTAGACAAGGAGACTGTTGGAGCTAGCCCTAGCATTTCATGCAGTCTTGTCACTTAATCTTTCCATCAAAAAGTCTCTCCCTTAAAACTATCAAAAATTGTGTAAACTGTTTGTTTCTGCACATCTTTGAAGGCTGCAGTTTTGTCTTCAGAGAAAACATGACTTCCCACAAATACCTGTCTCTCCCTGAAGAGTAAATTCTCATAGAAAGAAAATAAACATTGGCCTTCAACACAAGCTTGTTCTCTTCTAGTGTTTACAGGCAAAAAAATCTACCCCAAAAATCCTCTATCTCCATCTTTCTGAGGAGAGAACTACTGAAGTACCTTGTGCAGTTTGGTTTTGTGCTTGTTTTAGCTCAGGAATCTACTAGAGGTCTTCGAAATGAACTCCCTGTCACTTCATAAGATTAGTAGGCAAGGGATCTTGTCTAAAAATCTCAAACCAACACAGAAGCAGTAAAACAAAACCACTCACGCCATTATTTGCTTTCACCAAACTCATGGTTTAAAAATTTTTGTTGGCAATTTCAGTAATGAGCGAAGTATGCTGCCACCTCAGTGGGATTCTGAAAGAAAGTAGACAAGTTTGGAATAATTTCTGAAATCCTCATTGATTTTGAATCAGTTCTTTAACACAACTTTCAAGAAAGATACAATGGCAAGATCCTAGAAAAGCTCAGGAAACTTCAGATAGTGTGCTTACCTGTTTGTTGAGTTTTTTTTATTGCACACTAGCTTGGTCTATTACATCCTGCAACTCATGATGCAGCACTCTGAACAGAAATCATGTATAATTGTAATGTGTTTTTCTTACGATCCAATGTGTAAAATTGAGCTATTTAAATTTTAGACTAAAATTATTTGCTCTTTTAGTCTTTGGTATCTGTACACTAGTTACACCTTAGGAATTTTGGATATGCATTTAGGTATCTCTGGAGTTGGACTACAGGTTGGAGAGTCTATTTCTGGCCATTTTTCTCTGTAATGTTAATGTTCAACATGAACCTGAAAAAGATTGGAAGGAATTGCTATTGTCATTATGGATATATAGTGACTGTGGCTACTGCAGGTAACTGAAAATATATTCTGCTCCTGCAACAGTTGACTCTAATGCTTATCTGTCATTGTATTATTGGAAAATGGAAAAGACTATTATATATTTACCCAAAGAAAGCACAAACCAGATGAATCAAAACACTCAGTGAGTTTCATTGACGTCCAATAACAGGTAAGAGAAGTGTGAAGATGTCTGGGGGATGTATGTTTGTGTCTGGCAATCTCTAGGAGTAAAATCATTTTAAGCGATGTGATACCTAAGTTTGAGTGGTAGAAAACTATTTTTGTGATAAGTTTGGATGTGGAAAGGAATCTACCACTGTCAGGAAGGCATTGGACAGACTAGGGGTGTATCTCTGTGTCAGGGAGTGAGACTGCAGTGCAGTGGGCACGTTTGGAAGATGGATGGATCAGGCCAGTGTCGAACTTCAGAGCACCCCCTCGCTGATATTCATTAGTGATTTGTGCTAATTATCAATCACTGCCACTAAGTGTTCCAATGGTGGTCCTTAAGGAGCATATCCCACATTAGCAGTGTGGGTATGGCCCCGTGGAGGGGATGCTGCATCGTTAGTGCTGGTGGCTGTGATTTGCGCTGGTCTCAGCTGCTGAGGCCAAGGGGCCAGGCTCCAGCCCTCAGAGGGGAGCTGAAGCTGAAGAATGACCTCTTCCTTCCCCCCTTTAAATGCTCTTCATTATAGTTTCATACTCCACACCCCATTCAGGAAAGAAAAAAAGAAGCAGTTCCTGGTCTTGTTCCACCATACATCTTTCCTGCCAGTACTACATCTTCCATCTTACCTTGCCAATTTTACTACTTACACATGTTTACCTGCATCCTTTTGGATTGCTTTGCTCTAAGTTTTCCTTTAAACCTTTGTAGTTGTGTATTTGGTATATACATGTCTATATGTATAAAAATCTTAGCCATGGTAGAACATGCTCATGCACTCTCTATGTTGTTATTAATACTTAGAGTGCTGTGCAGTAGGAGTCTCTCATGCAGTTTTAGAGTCCTTAATTTCTGCTTCAAAGCAAGTAAATAGTAATTTTGTCTTGCCTAGTGTAATTCTACTTTATGATCAGAAGATGACTTTGCTTTGCCTACAAGTAAACTTCTAGTTCAAAAAAAAAAAAAAGGAGCAGTACAGCCTATGTATCTATATATAGATCTATTTCATCAATGGTTTCATTATCAACTATATAATTTATTACATTGAATAAGCCATAGCGTATGAAGGCTGTATAACTGCCTTGCTTTAATGTGTGAAATGAAACCTCATGTTTCTATTTTCAATACATTTTAGCTAAAAGTCAACATAGGCCAGCTTCAGTCTAGGTAAGGGAAAGACATGGAATATGAATGAAATAGAATATTCCTGTGCAATACTATGTATTGTTTGGTTTGTGTTTAAAAATCAAACTCCAGTCTTCTTTTTGAAGTAGTTGTTTTTTTGGTTAATGACATTACTAATGTATTTCAAAATTTCTGATTGTGGGAAACCAGCAGGTAACTGTGAATTATGGTTCTTTGATTTCATCGCACCATCAGGTGACATAAAACTACCCCTGGTGAAGTTAAGTTATAGGCACATAACTCAGAGTTTTCTTGTTTGCTGGTTTTTGTTGTTGTTATTGTTGTTTTTTTAATCTGATGTTGTATATAAATCCAAATCCAATACAGCACAGTCTCCACCTCCTTAAGTGCTCCAACTATAATCCCATTTCTGCTCCCTTTGCATTAGTTCCATGCTTGTATCCCTTTCAGCTCTTGGCATTGCTGTACAGAGGTCACATTCATCCACTGATCCTTCAGCTGCAGAAGGGGCAAGGGGTGAGGCACAGAATAAGATCTGTTCAGGTGCCATTTAAATTTAGTCACATATGCTTTCTGGGGAACTTAATAAGCTTTTGCTGAGATTAGAGCAGCAGGAGTCTGGGATTCAAATTGAAGCTCTGAAGGTGTGTGCTGCAGGAGTATTAAACATTTCTGCCACCAAACTCATCTAGGTCCTCATTTCCATAATCCAGCCAAAGGTCTGGCTCACTTCTCCCTGCAGTCTTCTTGTATCTTTCACTAGACTGGTCTTCATGTTTTGGTAAGACAACAGCCTGCATATGCATCCCTATTGCTCCATTCCTCTTCTGTCCTCCTTTTGGTTGTATAATTATCTGCTATTTCCTCTCTTAATCCCAAGAGTTTAAAGAAAACCAAAAATTTAAAGAGACAGACTTGGGCAGAGATTTGGTATAGCAGTTTCAGCTTTACTAACCAAGGCTGAAGAAACACTTGAGGAACAAGAAACAAATGCATGTATGTATGTTGCAATTGTAATGAGAAATAGACCAAGATGTATAGCTCTGTTAGTGCAAAAAATATAGAAATCAGGATAGGTGGTTGAGAGAAGTATTTTCAACTTATAGGAGAAGGGAAATTAGAAAAAAAACAGGAATATGGCAAAGAATCTATGTCAGTGAGAAAACAGACTGAAAATAATAAATAATTGATGCTATATAGGAGGACAAAGAAGCAAGCTCTCAAATAAATGAGTCCGCATGTACTGAACCTGGAAGCCCTCTGTTTCCCCAGAAAGAAATTACTGGAAAGATTGTATGGGAGTACTTGACACTTGGGTGAGGAAATTCAGAAACTGAAGCACCTTTGAGAGGACGTGAAGAGAGGCTGAGAAGTAACAAAAGGTTATTCTGGCTGTTCATAAGCTCATCTGTTCATGCAGCTTCTGGTAGACAGGAACAGGCTGCTCCATGAATTTGGATGAGGGTGATCTTCTATCAACTCTCCAGGAGAAGATGGGGACAAAACTAGAATTAAAGTATCACTGGAAAAGATTTTTACAGTGATAATACTTGACATAGTACACTTGCAGCATCAGGGAATGAGTCCTGGTGATCCAGAAGGTCCCTGCTGGTTCCAGTTATCTTATATTCATTTCTAGAGCCTTAACAGCACTTTAAGAAAATGGTGCACAATGGCAAAGGGTTCTGAGTAAGCTTTTAATACAGTCTAGTAAGCTCTCTTAAAAAAAATAGTTAGCTGTGTTTTAATAGATGGAACTGAGAGCATTTTATCTTGTTGCAATGTAACGAGTCTTTTGTGGACTGAGAAAAAGGTTTTAACTGTTTTCAGGAAAGACAATACATTTGAAAAACTGGATTCGTACTTGGACTTTTAGAACATTTTCAGAAATGGATAAGGTCTAAAGTGTAAAATGCTTCCACCCTGTTCATTTTTTGAGAAATCCTTTTTGAAATTACAAAGAAGGGGAAATACAACCTCTATATATCGAATAGAATGCATCATAATGGAAATAAAGAGTAATCTGATATTCAGGGATGAAAAGTAGCCTTTGACATAGTGCTCATGAAGCCAAATTTTTTATAACCTCAACAGAAATATTCTTAAGAAAATACCAAGCTATTAAGTACTTAATGCAAAGGCTTTCATTTTATTGAAAAATATGTTTTTTCCCATCTTATTGACTCACTGCGAAAAAAATAATCAATATACTTTTGTAAACAAGGTTGCTCTTTTGATATCACTTACAAGCTCTAGTATCAAAAAGAAAAGGAGGGTAGTGGTTGTTGGTGACTCCCTTCTGAGGGGAATAGAAGGACCTACCTGTCGACCAGACCCATCCCACAGGGAAGTCTGCTACCTCCCTGGGGCCTGGGTATGGGATACAGTAAACTTCTGGAACTCGTGGGGGCTGGGGCTGTGCAGGTCCAGCAAGTAATGGAATCCAGCATGATACCAAACTCATGAATATTCAATTAGGCCCCACCCATAGCCACACTCCCTCCACTAATGAGCTCTAGGGGATGTTTCCGCAACCGCCCACCACCCTATGCCACCTCAGAATACCTAAAGGAATGCCTTCCCAGACAGGAAGCTGTCTTTGAACTCAACTCAGATGTGATCAAACATGGTGAATGCGCCGAGCTGCACTGAAAAAACAGTGGCTCGTGTTGATTGCCTGGGTGCTGCCCGACATGGCCACGCTCCAGCGAGGTGGGGGGCTGGCTGCTGCATTTGGTAGCAGGGCGTGGGCAGGGGCTGGGGTTGGGGCCGGGGCCTGGGCAGGGGCAAGCGTGGTCCCTGGGCTCTGCTGGGCCCCGGACACGCAACTTGCCTGACTGTGGGCACAGAGGAAGAGTGGCATGGCAACTGCATTTCCCAAGCCTCCACCAGGACCGGCCTGGCAAACAGGTCCTTCAGCCTTTCCCAGGGTGCGAGGAAGCCCTTGGGGAATGCCGATGTGTGCCAGTAGCTGTGGGAGGTATCCTCCTGCCAGCCCCGGGAGAGGGTGGNTAAACTTCTGGAACTCGTGGGGGCTGGGGCTGTGCAGGTCCAGCAAGTAATGGAATCCAGCATGATACCAAACTCATGAATATTCAATTAGGCCCCACCCATAGCCACACTCCCTCCACTAATGAGCTCTAGGGGATGTTTCCGCAACCGCCCACCACCCTATGCCACCTCAGAATACCTAAAGGAATGCCTTCCCAGACAGGAAGCTGTCTTTGAACTCAACTCAGATGTGATCAAACATGGTGAATGCGCCGAGCTGCACTGAAAAAACAGTGGCTCGTGTTGATTGCCTGGGTGCTGCCCGACATGGCCACGCTCCAGCGAGGTGGGGGGCTGGCTGCTGCATTTGGTAGCAGGGCGTGGGCAGGGGCTGGGGTTGGGGCCGGGGCCTGGGCAGGGGCAAGCGTGGTCCCTGGGCTCTGCTGGGCCCCGGACACGCAACTTGCCTGACTGTGGGCACAGAGGAAGAGTGGCATGGCAACTGCATTTCCCAAGCCTCCACCAGGACCGGCCTGGCAAACAGGTCCTTCAGCCTTTCCCAGGGTGCGAGGAAGCCCTTGGGGAATGCCGATGTGTGCCAGTAGCTGTGGGAGGTATCCTCCTGCCAGCCCCGGGAGAGGGTGGGAGGTGCAGTCCCAAAAACTGTTTGAGATTGGGGCTATGGAAGCACCCAGTAATGGGCAATGGGCAGTTCTGTAGCCAGCCCTTAGGATAGATGCAGTGCAGCATGGAGCCAGGAGCCAACGGGAGAGCCAGGGCACTGTGTTACAGCAGATCTGTTGTCCTGTCCCGTTCTGTCCCAGAGCAGCAGCTGCCAAACCCAATGACATGGCACAGCAGCACCTGGGCGGCCAATGGGAGACAGAGGGAGGCGAGACAGCAGCAGACATGGAAGGGCTGTGGCAATGCTCTCAAGAGTTTCTGTTGGAAGGTTCACTGTTCTTACAAGTTTTATTCTACTGTGAAAGTTTATGTATCTACTGTCCCTGGAAGAGCTCTGTGTGGGCAGGCAGAAAATGGCTGCATGTCTAGCAGGCAGTGAGGGAGGGTGGAGGCTTGGCTTGGTTCACCTCGGCCTGGCTCCCCCCGCCTTCCCATCACTGGGTGCACCCCCACACCAGGGCCCATTGCGGGGCAACTGGACCACCGTTGTACGGGACGTGACACAGGGTGCGATGCGTCCTCCAAGCTGGGGGAACAACAACAGCTCGACCACATGTCCCGTCACGCCCCACGCCCCGCTCCCCACGCAGCACCATGGCTGCTGCCACTTCCCTCCTGTGTCAGAAGGAGCTGGTCCTGTAGCACCTGTTGATCTCATCATGGCTAGCTTGGACGACCAGCAGGAGATAATAATCAGAAGGTCGAATTAGTTCAGGCAACCTCTCAGCAATACAGTGATCCTCCGCATATTTGCAATCCATAATTCACGGGATCCAAATAGTTGCTGTTGATTTTCCAGTGAGCTGTGGGACCTGGCATGTGCACAGAACATGCAGAACCTACCACAAACCCAGTCTTCACAGGAATACATAAATTGGTCCCGCCTGGGAGCCACCGTGGCACGACCTGGATGCGTTTAGTGTAAATGTGTGGTTTTGCACGGCTGCAATTGTCCTCCGCTGGGCTGCAAGATGGGCAGATGGGGCTACCATTACGAGTGCCTGTACGTGAGAGCAGGAGGTACCTTACCCCATTCCCCAGGGACTGGCGGGCTGGTGCCCAGCTGTGCCGTGCCGGGACAGGCAGGCACCCTTGCCATGTCAAACCGGGACAGGTGGGAAGGAAAACCACCGTCATCGCCCTGGAGCCGGGGAAGCTGCTGGAGTGGTTTCGGGCGGATGCTGCAGAGGCAACAGGGGCCCTCAGGGTGTCTGCATGGTTGGCATTGTTCTCTGCCAGGCTGCAGGAGGGTGGCGGCACTGTATGTGCCTGTGCAGGAGCAGGAACGGGAGGCACCTTCCCCCCTACCCCAGCAGCCCCCACAGATCCCCCTGAGGTGCCCTTGTCACTGGGGTGGTGAAGGGAAGGGTGGCCCTGCAGCTCCTGCCTCCCGCAAGCACAGGACAGTACCTGCGCTCCCTCTGTGCTGCCCCGGCAGCACTACTCTGTCCCCTGTGTGCAGCACTGGCCCACTAGAGGTAGCCAGGTTCGCAGACTGAAAAACCTTAAA
>WEKX01023076.1:40034-53776 GCA_013390025.1 Pitta sordida
CCCCCACACCAGGGCCTGTTGCGGGGCAACTGGACCACTGTTGTACGGGACGTGACACAGGGTGCGATGCGTCCTCCAAGCTGGGGGAACAACAACAGCTCGACCACATGTCCCGTCACGCCCCACGCCCCGCTCCCCACGCAGCACCATGGCTGCTGCCACTTCCCTCCTGTGTCAGAAGGAGCTGGTCCTGTAGCACCTGTTGATCTCATCATGGCTAGCTTGGACGACCAGCAGGAGATAATAATCAGAAGGTCAAATTAGTTCAGGCAACCTCTCAGCAATACAGTGATCCTCCGCATATTTGCAATCCATAATTCACGGGATCCAAATAGTTGCTGTTGATTTTCCAGTGAGCTGTGGGACCTGGCATGTGCACAGAACATGCAGAACCTACCACAAACCCAGTCTTCACAGGAATACATAAATTGGTCCCGCCTGGGAGCCACCGTGGCACGACCTGGATGCGTTTAGTGTAAATGTGTGGTTTTGCACGGCTGCAATTGTCCTCCGCTGGGCTGCAAGATGGGCAGATGGGGCTACCATTACGAGTGCCTGTACGTGAGAGCAGGAGGTACCTTACCCCATTCCCCAGGGACTGGCGGGCTGGTGCCCAGCTGTGCTGTGCCGGGGCAGGCAGGCACCCTTGCCATGTCAAACCGGGACAGGTGGGAAGGAAAACCACCGTCATCGCCCTGGAGCCGGGGAAGCTGCTGGAGTGGTTTCGGGCAGATGCTGCAGAGGCAACAGGGGCCCTCAGGGTGTCTGCATGGTTGGCATTGTTCTCTGCCAGGCTGCAGGAGGGTGGCAGCACTATATGTGCCTGTGCAGGAGCAGGAACGGGAGGCACCTTCCCCCCTACCCCAGCAGCCCCCACAGATCCCCCTGAGGTGCCCTTGTCACTGGGGTGGTGAAGGGAAGGGTGGCCCTGCAGCTCCTGCCTCCCGCACGCACAGGACAGTACCTGCGCTCCCTCTGTGCTGCCCCGGCAGCACTACTCTGTCCCCTGTGTGCAGCACTGGCCCACTAGAGGTAGCCAGGTTCGCAGACTGAAAAACCTTAAAAGAAATAAAACCAAACCCCCCAAAATGCCAGCCACCAGTTCCCAATGAGAGCTGTACAAGTTTATGTGAGTGTGAGGCAGCTGCCTCCTAATGATGCATAGGGTTATTATGCCCAAAGTGAAGAAACCAGCATTCGCTTGAGAGATGGACTCGATCATCCTTGTGGGTCCCTTCCAACTCAGAATATTCTGTGATTCTGTGTGATGCTGTGATCATGTGCATTAAAGATTTTTGTACGATTCCATGGACTTTACTGGATTTTAACTCAGGTCTTTACCCAAACGCAAGTCAGATGTACCTTCTGGTAATAACTGGTATTATACTAGTGTGAAGCGAATGGTATGATGAGGTTGGTTTATGATGAAAGCTAGACACTGCTGCCCCAACTTTTCTAACCCTCCTACTGAACAGCCGGGGTAGGTGGTGGACTAACCCATCTATGGAGAAAGTTTACCAGGATTGTTTATTGCATATTTAAAAAATCCTGCCTAGATTCCTGTGGCTTTAAAAAACATTTTGCAGCCACATGAGTGTGGAATTTGAAAGATCAGTTGCCCCTGAGTGTGATGGCTGCAGTTATCATGGACCTGGGAACTCTACACCTAAAATTTCATCAGAGTTTCCTAAGAAATTCTGGATTTTCAGAGCTGGCCCATGTAGCCATTGGTCTGGGCCCTCTTAAATAGTTGGGTATAGTGCTGATATCTATGACGTGTGTGTATTTATGTGTGGCATATACCTGTATATGGGCAATCTGCTGTACTCCTTTACATAGGTATGATGAGGTTTGGTCCATGACTATAGCCTATGCTGTGATGAGATTTATCAGGAAAATATTTCTTTTCTCTGCGGTTCACAGGTTATTCTGAGTTGGAGGGTACCCAAAGGACCATCCAGTCCAACCCCCCACCAACTAGACCATGTCACTGAGCTCCTCATTGAGTCTTCTCTTAAACACCTCCAGGCATGGCGACTCCACCACCTCCCTGGGCAGACCATTCCAATGAGCGATTGCTCTCTCTGTGAAAAAGCTCTTCCTATCATTCAGTCTAAACCTCCCCTGGCGTAGCTTGAGGCCATGTCCTCTTGTTCTGGTGTCATCAGCCTGAAAGAAGAGGTCCACACCCACCTGTCTGCAACCTCCCCTCAGGTAGTTGTAAACAGCAATTAGGTCACCTCTGAGTCTCCTCTTCTNCTTGAAGAGGTCACTGGTAATTTTTAATTTCAGTGGTGGTGGCCTTTGTTTCTTTGAGGATTTTTTTTGAGTTTTGTAAAGGTGGAATTTTTTACTTTACATAATAGGCTTTTCTCTTACATAAACAAAATTCTGTACAGTTTTCCAAAGACAATACAAGTATATTACAGAATCACAGAATCACAGAATCAGTAAGGTCGGAAAAGACCACAGAAGTCATCAAGTCCAACCTGTCACGTATTATCTAACCTAGCCAAACCGGTTACCTAACCCGTTGCCATCCTGCTACCAACACACCGTCCTACCTATAACACACTACCCTAATATCTAGGTCATGCCACCAAGTACATCATCCAACCTCTTAAAGACCTCTAGGGACAGTGACTCCACCACCTCCTTGGGCAGCCCATTCCAGTGAGAGATCACCCTCTCTGTGAAATAGTTCCTTCTAATGTCCAGTCTAAATCTCCCCTGTCGCAGTTTAAGACTGTGTCCTCTTGTTCTATCACTTGCAGCCAGAGAGAAGAGACCGACACCCACCTGGCTACACCTCCCTTTCAGGTAGTTGTAGAGAGCGATAAGGTCTCCCCTCAGCTTCCTCTTCTCCAGACTGAACAACCCCATCTCTCACAGTCGCTCGTCATAGGGCTTGTGTTCCAGCCCCTTCACCATCCTCATCACACTTCTCTGGACACATTCGAGGATCTCAGCATCCCTCTTAAACTGAGGAGCCCAGAACTGGACACAGTACTCAAGTGCCGAGTATAGGGGGAGAATAACTTCCCTAGTCCTACTGACAACATTATTCCTGATGCAGGCCAGGATACCACTGGCTTTTCTGGCAATCTGGGCATACTACTGGCTCATGTGAAGTTTTCTATCAACCAGCACTACCAGGTCCTTTAGAAAAGAGTATGTATTACACAGAATAGGAAAAAGAGAAAAAAAAAATCTTTTCTTTGATGATTGTACCTGAAACATGGCCTTGTGCCTGAACATTGTCTTGGGATCATTTTTACAGCACCAAGAATTTAGTTAATGGCAATGTAATACAGTCTTACCTCGACTATTCATGCANCGCTCCTTCTGGGGAGAGACTGGCATGCTCCTGTGGGGCGGGCAGGCGGTGCCTCTTACTCGCTGGGGATAGCCACAGATCACTCTCTTAGCAGTGTTATAGAGGTTACGTGGCGTTTATAGTCCCGCACAGGGATGCATCAGTGCTGGCTGCCCTGGCTGCCCTGGACCGCTGGCAGGCACTGAGACCCTGCAGACTCATGAGAATTCACGCCCTCCCCTGTCATTCTAAGCCTGGCCAGGGTCCCTATTGATACATAGCCCTAGGGAAAGCTCTCCTACAGCGCTGTTCTGTCCTCCACTTGGACTGAGCCTGGAGTTACTGTCCACTTTCCTCCTCTGCCCAGTCTGCCTGTGTGTTCTCTCAAGCCATTTTCCCTTTTTCCCCACCAACACCTTTCTGGGGAGTGCCTGAGAACTGCGAGGGGGAGCTAACTGTGTGCGTGTGTGTCTGTGTGTCTGTGTGTTACTGTTTCTGTGGCTACAGGTGGGGGAGGTGGTACTGACCAGCGGATATATCGTAGCTGCCACAGTTAAAGGGAAAAACCTCAGCCACCCGCCCTTGTAAGGGGTTTTGGGGTGTTGCAGTGCTGCAGTTAGTAGTGTTCCTGAGCTCCAAAACCACCTGTGGCATGGACCCATGGCAACCTGAGCCAGTGGATGCAGGGGTCATCCCGGTGGACTGCAGCGTCATCTGGGGACACAGTCCAAGCATGTGCTGACCCCCTTCCCCGCCAGAGCCCCGGGGCAAGCTTTCCCACCATGGTGGCAATGCAGGGATGTACAATGGTAGTGGTACGGTGGTGGCGCAAGTGATAGTGTGACCGAAGAGAAGCCTACAGGTTCTCCAGGGATCTTCCCAGTCCCAGAGGGCTCAGAAACAGTTCCCTTTGGTCAGAGGCTGTGGAGAGCTTTCAAAAACATCCCCCAGTGCTCTGGATTGGTGGGGGGTGGAGCGATGAGTGTGGCCTATATGCATAGTAATGGCACACCAGTCTTCACGGATTAAAGGTTTTCAGGGACCTGCCGGAGACCCACAATCTGTGAATAGGGAGGAATGACTGTATCCTAAACAGTCTCAAACATTGGAGAAGAGACAGTGTGCCACCTTGGATATTACATCATATTTAGATCCCCTGTTTAATTGCAGTTACTTTGTGCAGAGAAAGTGATACAATTATAAATCTGGCATAGGTGTGTAAAAGCAGATTAACTCTCAGGAGGATCTTCATACCACAAAACCAAGTCAGGTATTATTTTGCCCTTCCTCTGCATTATCTTCATACAGGAGATGGAAAAGGATGTAAAGCCAGTGTTGCCTTCACCCTGCTGGCTACTGACAGCTTATTAATTTAGAGTAGTCCCTGACTTCTGTTGTAAACATCTGATGACTGGTGGTCACAAAAGTATTCAGAAGAATGATGGTACATGCAGATTTCTGATGATGGATCTTCTATTAGACTTTAATCTATTTCATATTCATTTTTTCATCAGTAAAACCAAAATGCAATAAAGAAACTGCTGTAAGATTCCATCATATCCGTTATTGCTTTATTTTAAAGCAGAGAGCTTGCGAAGAATAGAGACCTTTTCTAAGGCAAAGAGGCATTTTAAAAACGTGGAAAGTAAATATGCTGCCTGCTAGTACAGGCAATATGATTGCTCTATGCTGTCACCCACATTTCGTGAAAACTGATTGGGCCAGCATTGTTTAAAACAGCTTCAGACAGAACAACTTTTACATACTCAGTGGTTTGTTTGTTTAGAAAAAAATACATTCAGATTATCTGATATGAACAGATAGAAGAAATATGATTGTAAAAAATTGAAGAATTTCTCCTACAGAAAATGGCTTCTTGATCTCTGAAAACAATGGGCTTCTTGTGAAGTGCAGTCAAGGCTTACAAACACATTACCATGGTACACTAGGTTTGAAATCCCAGCTGACATTTCAATGGTATTTAGACTTATGACAAATCTGATTTATTTGGGTCTCTCTCCAAAGCTGGCATAAAAGAAGTGCTGATTTGGTGACTTATTAGTCACAGCACCTTCAGACATCTCCTTTTTCCAGTTATGGAAATTGCTATCAGATCTATATGTTCTTTTCTGTCCTATAGTTTAGTAATTATTGCACTGATGCTGTTCTGGATTGAACGCTTAATTTTGCAGTGAAGTTTTCACCAGAATGTGTATTTCCTTAGAAGAATATCCCACCAAAGAACATTTAAAGGAAATTTTTAAAGAGTTTTTTAATAATAATTTTTAAATTTTTTAACAGTTTTTGAGTGATTCAGAAGAAACTTCAGCTCTGCAATGAAAGCTTGACCCTTGTGGTTTTATACTTTAAAATGGAATTTTAATAAACTCTTATAATTAAAATGGAATTCAAATATATCATTATGTATGTATAATTGCCTGAGCAACATTTATAAAATTTCTTTTCAGAAGTATAACAAATCATTAATTACAACAATCATACTCTCAGTTATGGGACCCATCTTAACAAACCATTACGTTTAAGGCAGTATTTTAATACAAAATTTTATTCCAGTTGCAATCTTAGGGTTTGACCCGAAGTTTGAGTCACTACGGATTATGCCTCAGTAAAGATGTCAATGAAAATATTTACTCCCAGTTGTTTTCCTTGATTTTAGTTAAATGAAACACACTGCTGTTTCTGTTTTACCATACAGTTTCTTACACTGAAAAATGCTTATAAGTAGGTGAATCTTGTGTACTGATTAAATCCCGTGCCAGGCCAGGAATTGGTCTCAATGGTCCTTGTGGGTTCCTTCCAACTCAGGATATTCTATGATTCTATGACAAATAATTTTTTTATAGGTATGAAGGGGGAAAAGTGATTTCCTGTGTTCTAAAGTAAACATGTTTATTGTTTCCAAACTTCACTTGCAGATGCAATACATTTCTTCTTGATGTCATAATCTTTCATCCAAACAACAATAGTTACTGATCATGATCCTAAAAGTTTTCATGAAAACTTAGGAGGCTGAAGTACTGAATTAAATTCCTATGTCTTAGTGTTCTTTTTGCTTTATTAAGTCCCGATATCCTTGTTATTTGCCTTTAACTTAACTAGTAATTTTTTTCATCTTCGTGATCTGTTTGTATGTAATGCATCTGCACCTTCTCCTGTGCAAGAAAAACAGCAGATTCAATTAATTTCATGTTTTCTTTTCCTCTTGGTCACTGAAGTGTCAACAGTGTTAGATGTCTAATTTGTACTGAGGGTGAGGAGCTTCAGGTGTGCTCTCTACAGAGGAATTTGGTTGTTACAGGCAGATTTCTTTCTGTCCCTTTCCCAATTGGGTGGCTGTTGACTGTCTACAACAGCTCTAATTCTCTCATGTGTCTGCAGGTGCTTTCTATAGTGAGCTCCATAGTTACAGAAGAAGGGTTTTGTCCCTTAATGTACTATTTCTTCTTTCATAAATTAATTTCTTAAGGTCATGCAACTCTTCCTGCCTATTGTTTCTAGTTCTTACATTTAGGATACCTTTTCAATGTTGGAAGTTTATTGAGGCATTTTGGGTCATGTTCTACCCATCTGTCTTGTCATCAAGATGTTTTCTTAGACTGAGACCATTATTGAAGGAGTAAATGAAATCAGGTTGAAGACTTCTTGAGAGACTCTGCTCTTGTCACTTTATTCTGTTCCTGGCACTACACATTGCACAGCCTCTTATTTTTTCCCCTTGATGAAAATTTACCTCAGCCTTGGGAAAAAAAAAGGAAAAAGAAATTTTATGTCTTAGGTAGAATCCTAGGGGCAGCTGTTTGTGCTGTAAAATAATCACAGGGTTAGTCCTGGTATCATGAAACTAATTTGTTAGTCTTTATCAGTACCAATGTACCCAGTTTAGATATGAGACTGATGCATAAGGAATTTAGGAATGACTCACCATTTTATGGAGTCCTATAGAAGTTCTTATTCCTTTTTAAAATTACTTTGCATAGCTATTCTTTGTCCTTTGCCTCTCTAGTATGAGTAACACTGAACAAAAGGCATTGTCAGGACAAGCTGTTAGAGGGACAATGTCAGTGAAGCCAAGATTTTTGCCTTCTCCACTAATGTTGTGCCTTTTGCCTCTGTAATGCATTGTGTGTGTTGTTCAACTACTGTACTTTAAGCAGACTCTTGGTAACAACAACACAAGGGGACCAGGGATAGTTTGGTTGGTTGGCCAGTCTGTCTTTTTATCTAGCCATCCTAATCTATTCTATCCCCTTCATCCCTGCTGGGGCAAGAATGCAAAGACTAATGCAGATAAACAAGAACTTCTGTTTACTTGAAACATTTCCAGGCTCGTGTCCCTTAATGGATGCGATTAGAACACTCCGGCTGTATTTTCCAAATGCTACTAACACTGTTCTCTTCCATCAAAAACTGCAAACAGCAAAACTTTTACAGATTTTCAGTTGAGAGAAAGAAATCTAAATGTTAACAAAAATGATCTGGAGACTTTCTCTTTTTGCCATTATATATGTTAATTGTATCAGTAATTCTCTGTGTTGGCTTGACAAATAAGCTATTATTTTGTGTCTTAAAAATGCAAACAACAGAGATTACTGATTACTGCAAATTGATATGTTTAGCATGTCCTGCACAGCACTTGACCTGACCGAGGTCTGATTCTTATTTATACAGCATAACAAAAATCTATTCAACAGATGCTCAGAGGATGCATTTTCATAGATTCTGAATCCCACTGGTGTTAATTTGCTTATGTTGCTGAAAGCAGTGGGGAATATTTCTAAAATGAACCATATGCAAACAAAAAGAAAAAAGAATGAAAGAATGTGTTCGTTTTGAGTTAATGAAACGATGAGCTGGTAGACCTGTTAATTGTAATAGTCAGTGGAAGATCGCACTTCTGCACTCACTGAGTAGCTCACCAGCACAGCACATCAGTTTGTGAGATAAACAAGTAATTTTAAAAGTCAAGAAGGTAACAGAAAAATTATAAATTCACCAAAATTCACTTTGTCCTTCTTATTTCACTGACATGAAAAATGTGCAACTTCCTCATTGCCACAAGTGAGTCTTGTGTGCACTAAGTTTGGTAAAGGAAATGCATGTTTTAAATCTTGGAATAAGGTCTTTTCACTTTTGCAATGAGAAAGACATATCATCATCACGCAGCACCTCTATCATGATCTAACAAAACATTTTGACACAGTTGTTAGTCTCAACCTTACTGACTTTGTTCTAAAACTAAGAAAACCATGATTGAATGCATTGTTTAATTTTATGGCCCAACTTGCTGAATATAGCATGGAGAAGACAAAATAAGGGGATCCCGTCCGACATTCTTCTGCATGGTTGTAACCTCCCATAGACTGCGTAGATTTTCCTTCTCTGTCTCTCAATCCTGCCAATTCTGCTGTGAGAGTTAATATTCTTGCTGCATTAGTTCAAAGATGGAATAACTGCAGCAGGGCCAAACCACCCACTGGTGCAAATTGATACTGCCTCACTGAAGCCCAGTGAAGGCTAATCCACATTGTGTCTGCTGCAGATCTGACCTATAAAGTGTCTTGGGAGTTGCTTTTTCACTGTTTTATAAATTACTAGAACACTAATGTAGGAGGAAAAGTATCTATTAAGTCAATCCAGTATTTTGCTTTTGCTGAAGTGTTAAGAAAACAAAGATAAAATGAAAGACCAACAAACACATGTGGCAAGTTATATTAGGTAGCAGATTCTAAGTACAAAGCATTTAAAAAAAATATTCAGAGCAGACATATAGGAGGGGGGGGGAAGATTGATATAGAAAACAGCAGATGGGCAGCATGTACTGTGTGGGACTCCAGCAGCTATCAAGAGAAATCAGTCTGACTTTTGTTAGATTCATAACTGTTCTCCACTGAAGAGAAGGGAGAGGAGTGCAAAGATTATGGCCACCATATGTCTTAATCCAGAACACAGACAGTTCCTTGTGTCCAGCTTCCAGGAACAGCTGACCCACGAACTCCCTGACTTGGTAGCTGCTTTCACCAGACTGCAGCATGGAGTCAGTCCAATAGACAGCTGTCCCACAAGCCCTCATTTTTGTGAGTTCATAAGATGAAGATGCCTTGCAGGTTCAGGCATTGATTTTACTTGCTACTGTGGTAGGCAATGGACCCTTTCAGGAGTTTGTAATTCCTTCTGTGATTTCTAAGCATTCCCTTTCCAGCATCCCTTTTGCCAATGAGTTAGTGCAGGGACAAATCCTCCACTGCCAAGGTGCAGCACTCAGATATTTTTTCTCCTGTTTAACTTTTTACTGAATGCCAGTGTGTCCTGGTCTCTGCAGAGACTGAATTATGGTTTAATGGAATGCTGTAACATGAAAGTATTTTTTCCCCACACACACAGAGAAGTGTGAGGAATCACTTCACTCAAGACAAGGAAACAACTCCTGATTTATGTTACTATAAAGATGAAGATTCTCTTTTATCAGAATAACAACTACGATGATGGAAAGAAGATATAGAATCAGCATGACAGAAACCAAGAAACAGTATGAAACAAATTCTGTATGCTTGATTGTGTATAAGCCGTGGTCTAATGACACACATGGAAGCTGACTAAACAGAAGGGAGGATTTAAGACAATACAGCCATCTGTGAAATGCTTGGATTGTTTCAACATTTAGCACCGGTGGGAAAAAAAGTATTCCTGAAATGTTGATTTAGTACCAGCAAGACATACTTGGCTCCACTACTAGTCATTCAACTATTCTTCATCATCAACTGTTGTCTGAAGGGCTTATAATATATTGAGATCATTGCTTTGGCACTCTTAAAGCAAACTGAAAAGGAAGAAAGAAATAATACTTGAAGAAATGGTCCAAGAAAATTCATACTCAAAGGCCAAGGAGGATTTGTGATTTGGAGGCTAAGACCCCAGTCATGCATCTGAATCCTTTCAGTTGTTGTAGTGTCAACCAGGCAAGTAGGAAACTGGCCCAAATAGCTGGTTTAGAACAACACCTGATGCCTCAGTGTTGTCTTCATCCAAACACAACAGGTAGATGGGTGGCAAAGCATTTTACTTTAATTTCTTTTAAAAAGCTGTTCTCGAGTTAGAAATTGCTAGAAATGCAGACCTGAATGCCTGAAAAGAAATGCAAATTCCATGCGTCATTAAATACAGTTTAACAGACTGGATTACAGACAGCTCTGATTCTTAGTTTATGTGTGCAACAGTAATACTTCTTGTTTATTTATCTCTGACAAATGAATCATCAGGCACTGATTATTCCAAAACAAGCCCTACCTTCTTGTGTTATGACCAAGTGTTGCAACATGGAGTGGTTACATCAACAGGAATCAGGCTCAGACTAAATTTCACATTTATTCAAGAAGGATGTAAGGATTAAGCATAGTAATGAAAATAATTCTGTTAAAGTGTGAAAAAAGTAATACAGTACAGTGTACCTTTATCTGTTTTATTGCCATTAAGGAACTGGTATAACTAGGTACAGTTGGGTCTCCTATACCACGGTACTGTGGTCTTTTGTCTCCTGCGAAGCCCGTCTTCCATGTTAACTGGCAGTTCATTAATATGCAAATTTGCCCCACATGCTCACACTGCCCCCCAGCGCTCCGGCGCTGTTTCGGCACTGCTGTGCTGTGTATTTGTGTTTGTGTCGGTGTTTCCTAGTGCCTACAGCCACCCCATGGTGGGAAAAACCCCTTTTCCACTCATCCGGGAACACTGGTGTGGGGAAGCCACCCATGCCGCTGTCTCAGTGTCTCTCCGTGTGGGTAGACATGGTCTCTCTATATTCATGGTAGACGAGTATGTCACGGAGAGTCATTCGAGAAAGTCTCAGACACCACATCTAACCTGAGTGTGTGTAAATCTTTCATAACTGCACAAAGCCTCCCTTCTTGGAGTTGGGCAGGCGCCCAGCTGTGCTGGGAGTGGAGCCACTGCTATGCCCCCCACGCCCGCCCTGCCCAGAGTGTAGCTGCCACTGCTGTGGCTGTGCTGGCAGCGGGGGAGCCGCCACTGTGCCCACCCCACCCGAAGTGGAGCCGCTGTGGTGACTGTGCGGGTTGATTTGCACATTCATAACTGCCTAATTGAATATTCAGGGATGTCAGGTCGCGCATGCGCAGCTGCGAAAAAGGGCCTCCTTAATTGCTGAAAAATCATGCCGCTAAGATGTGAAGCCGCAATATGGGGGTGCAAAGTGGCAGAGGGCCGACTGTATGTGACTTGCCAACCAAAAATCAACCTTTTCTTCTACTTTCATTCTGAGCAAGCTGTAGCAGTAAAAGGATTGACCCTAAACTGTTTATGTTTGACAGTATTGTACTTTGGAGTCGCAGACAAATGTGGACTCTCAGGAATAGCTGCTGTACCATTAAACATACTGGGAAAAACAAGCACAGGTCATGCCTTATCTCCACCTCAACAATAGGCATTGCAGTGCAACAAAAGAACAAAAAGGATAGAGCATTTCTTTCACTATGGGCAGAACTTCTGTAGTGTGTAGATACAGCTTGTATTTTGTTTGACAACAAGATCTAGGGCATCATCTCAACCATCAAACCACTGCCAGGTCATTCCAATTTCTCACATTTTCTTTTTTTCTGCAACTCCATAATACAACTCAGTGAAGTCTGATCTATTACCACTCATTGCAGTAGGCAGTTCAGAAGTTACAACAAGTCTCAAAAATGTCAAACATAATGAAAAATGAGGGAAACATACAGAAGAAAGTGGTTCCTGTATTCCACACAATGTGCACCATTCTTTTGCTCATCAGTGACTGCAACATAAAGCTTCTCATTATATTTTCTTTGGTACTCATGTAGCAACAATGACCAACAGTCCATTAAAATGGAGTCGCCATCCCTGGAGGTGTTTAAAAGAAGACTGGACGAGGAGCTTAGTGACATGGTCTAGCTGGGGGATGTAGGGCTGGATGATTCTGGGCCCCTTCCGGCTCGAAGTGGCCTGCTAGGCTGTGAGGCATCTAGGTTGGTGTTATGCTCTGGGATGTGCTCTCGGTCTCTGTACGGGTGTTAGATGGTGAGTTGGACTAGATGATCCTTATGGGTCCCTTCCAACTCATAATATTCTGTGTGATTCTGTGTGTGTGTGTGATCTTTTGCATAATCACAGGCCTTGCCACTTCCCAATAACTAAAGCAAATGCATCTTCCTACTTCTACAGATTTCTGTGGTAAATTTCAAATTTTTTTGCAGATAAACCAAGTGCCTAAAACATTAAATGTCTGATTTGCAGAAACCTGCTACTACTTTGCAGTACAAGTATTTATTTGTTTGCTCAAGATGGTTGCTTACTTTGTAGATCTCCATAAAATATTAAAGACTTTTTTGTAACAATATATTCTTATTCATGTATTCATTTTTTGCAGGTTAAATCTTACTAGATGTTTAGGGAGCTTTACCATATTTTAAGGAGGCTCCTTTTCCTTACCTATTTTTAGAAAATATTTCCCTTATTATAAGTCTATCTTTCAAGGCAGCAGGGAAAGACAGAAATTTACAGAAGAATTATGATTTTAAAATGTGTTATTATATGAGAGAAAGCAACCAGGTTGTCTTGGATTATGTTTCAAATCCAGAAGCAGGTTCTATATGTTACTGGAAGATGAGAATCACTGTCATCTCTTGCAGATACCATTCATTTCTAGCCTGACTGTTGTGTAAAATAATGGCATTCAAACTTGTCACTGCTTGAGCACTGATTATTGCCCATTTTTGGCACAAGGACACTGAGATTTTATAGGGAAAATCCTCATTTATTTTGAGGAAATTAAACATTTTGACAATTTTTTTTTAAACTGTAGTCATTGGCAGCACTCTAAAGTTTGGAATACTGTGGGTGTTAGTGTAATCCTAGGATTGATGAATTACTGAGCAGTGACATATTTGAAGCTGTGTGGTGACACCCATCCACAAGAAGGGTAGGAAAGATGATCCAACAACTACAGACCAGTCAGCCTGACCTCAGTCCCATGCAAAGTCATGGAACAGATGGTCTTGTGTGCTATTACACAGCAACTGCAGAACAACCATGACATTGGATCTAGTCAGCATGGATTTCGGAAAGGCAGGTCCTGCCTGACTAACTTGATCTCCTTTTATGATCCAGTGACTCGACTGGTTGATGACAAAAAGGCTGTGGATGTTGTGTACTTGGACCTTAGCAAAGCCTTTGACACGGTTTCCCACAATAAGCTTCAGGAGAAACTTGTAAAGCACGGACTGGAAGGGAACATTTTATGCTGGGTTAAAAACTGGTTGGAAGGGCGAGCTCAGAGGGTGGTGGTGAATGGTGCAACATCGGACTGGCGGCCAGTCACCAGCGGAGTCCCACAGGGGTCAGTGTTGGGCCCAGTACTGTTCAACATCTTTAT
>WEKX01023076.1:56458-74293 GCA_013390025.1 Pitta sordida
AAACTCTATAAATTATACGTGCATACATACACTGTACACACGAATACATGGCATGTCTTGTGGAGGTGCTGCCTGGGACATAGTGCAGCATGACCGTTCCACTGTAGGGACTGGGCATGGAGACACACAGGACCGGCTCAGGGGCCGGGCACAGTACGGCAGGACTGTAAACTCGAGGCTGTGCCGGGGAAATCCCGAGCTGTCCCTCCGTCCCCTTCCCCGGGGAGGCGGGCCCGGGGCGGGCACGTCCCGCCTCACAGGGAGAGCCAACCCCGCCCCTCGGCAAAGCAGCAGCAGAGCGCATGCGCTCTCTATGAAATATCGCAGATCCGTGGAGCTGGACTGCGACAAAATTGCTTCGCAAATGGGCGAGGTCGTGAAGGAGAAGTCGCGATACAGAGAGGATTCACTGTATATATAAAACTCTAGTCCTGGAACTTACGTGGACCTGTCCCTATCACCAGCTAAAAACGGTCCTTGAGCCTCTTGAGTTACTAGGAAACTTCAAGAAAGGCTGCAGGTACCCTGAGTCAAGGGCAGCTGACCAAGCTTTTTAGAAACTGTTAGAGCTTCCTCTTTTATACACAGCGTGGCTTCCTTTGTCTTGTCCTCACCTACTGGTAGGAGGAATTCACGTTTCTCAGAGAGGTCCCAGGAGTTCTCTGATGATCCTGGCCCCTGTGCTCAGAAGATCTAGATACTCCCAACACAGAACCCAGAGAGTGCTGTGCAAACTCTTGCGTCTTGACTGCCTCTGTTCATTTTACTCTCAAAATGAAACATGCCTCAGATCTTAATGCATGAAAAAAGGGTTAGTGGAATTAGAAAATAAATTCTCAGATTATACTCTAGTGAAAAGTAACCTTCTGCAAAAACTTTAGGTATACCCACTGTGTAAAAAAGAAGACTTGGATCTAAAAGGGTTGCAATTTGTGTACAGGGTGAGGTCCAGTCGTATTCCAAAGAGCTGGAGCAGTTCTCTATGCTTCCTAAATAAAGGTCTAGACATAAGGGTCTTGTGCCATCTTTGCTATTTCCTGAATAAGATATGCGTTTACTGCCTTCAGTTAAATCAGGCAAAAATATCTATGGTACCTATGTTTAATCTCACTCTGGTCTAGTGTCAAAATTAAATGTCAGCAAATGAAACTGCAGGGAGACAGGAAGACATTTACCTCTAAAACTCTGAAAGGGCTGCTTGAAATGCAACAGTTTGCCATATGAAATGTTGTAACATAGATATTCCTAGAGACCAACAGAAAATCTGTTGAAGGTTATCTTTCAATACTATTATAGAGAGAATTGACATGGTCCCAGAAGAGGCAAAGGTAATGTTGAACATCTGTCCACTTTGAAAAAGATATTTTCAAGATTGGAGACAGTGGGACTTAAAGAAACTTTATCATTTATGAAATTGTGTATTTTATTGTAAGAGTAGATGAAGAATATAACCAGTAGGAAGGGTTACAATGAGTGAATGGAACTCAGTTCCCTCGTACCTTCTTGAGGAATGAGTATACTGAAGATTTTTGTCATGGTTACACAGAAGAATAGGCCTTCTTATCAGTCTTTGAAGAATGACACTGCAGAATTTTGAAGTAAGAGATAAGGCAGAGTTTTCCAAGAGTCTTTAATAGTGGCTTAAGGTTTTTAAAATCTATGGTTGCATCAGCCTAAGCAAAGAAATTCATCCTGTCACAGAGAATGGCAATGTATGACATGGGGGAGTTCTAACATATACCCTGAGAGATTTTGGAGAGCAGTCAAATGGATGAATCTTTAGACTAAACATTTCTGGGAATGCGATTACTCCTAGCTGATGGAAAAAAGGTACATTCCATCAAGCATTGGATGAGAATTTTTACTTGTATTATAGGTAAAATTACTGTATCATTAGGTATTGCTTTTAAACACAGGCATTTATGAAATATGCAAAGTTTAGTATCAGTGTTTCAGGGCAGCTGCATTCAGTTTATTGCCAGTACAAAATTAATTAAAACAAAACAGAATGCTGTGGCATTTACAGGAGAAAGTGTCTCTTGTGAAACACTTTCATCTGTTAGTAGTAACCTTGTCTCAGGTAGCAATGGGTTCAATATAATTCTAGATATAACATACACAGGAGACTTTAATCTGCCTGATATCTGCTGGGAACTTAACACAGCAGAGAGGAGACAGTCCAGAAGGTTCCTAGAGATAGTTGATGACTGTTTTTTGATGCAACAGATGAGTGAGCCTACCTGGGGAGAGGCTGTGCTCGACCTATTGTTTACAAATAAGGAAGGGTTGGTTAGTGATATTGTGGTTGGAAGAAACCTGGGATGTAGTGACCATGATATTATAGAGTTTTCAATTGGCAGTGTGACAAGAAAGGGCACGAAGCAAACCTCAGTGCTGGATTTCTGGAGGGCAGCCATTTATTAAGAGCAAGAATCCTCCTGCTGCTTTCAGGGTTCGATCCTGCCATTACAGGGACAGAGCAAAAGACCACCTGCGTTCCTGTTCCACTGATAAATTGACCAAGTTCTTTAAACCTCTCCCTCATCTCTCTGGATTCCCTCTCATTGATTTCGTCACTGCCAGCCTGGACGACCAGTAGAGGGTAATAGTCTGAAGGTTGAATTAGTTATGGCAACCTCTCAGCAATATCCCATACCTGGGCCCCAGGGAGGCAGCAGACCTCCCTGTGGGATGGGTCCGGTCGACAGGTAGGCCCTTCTGTTCCACTCAGAAGGGTGTCCCCAACAACTACCACCCTCCTTTTCCTTTTATGACTGGAGGTTCTGATTTGCTTAGTGGAAGAGGTAGTTCCTAGAGATTTACTAGGTAGGAGGCCTCCTTTGTGCCATCCTCCTGATCCTCAAAATCCAGAACCCCAAACATGTTCTGTAGAGGTAACTCATAGGGTGACATCTGAAAGGGTGGTGGTGGACAGGAGAGGGATGCCTTACCCCCACGGGAGGAGACCTGTTCCCACTTCCCCTTGTCCTTGAGGTTTCTTTCTCCTACCTCATACTAGGGAATGTGAGGTGCTTGTTGATGCTTGGGCTCCCAGGAGTCCCTAGAGGTTGGGAGTGCACTGTCCTCCAATTCTACTTCCCTTGCATTACCATGATTATTTCTCAGCCTTTCCACCTCATACTTCAGCTCTGTTATCATGGAGAGCAGGTCATTTACCAGCTCACACTGGACACAGGTGTTTTGCAGGCTGTCCTCCTGGTCAACCACCAGGCTCAGGCATTCCCTGCATCCAGGAGTCTGGACAGCCACATCCACTGACACAGGGGTAGTTTGAGTCTGAACCTCCCTTGTGGCTTTAGCCGTGGCTTTCATCCGTCAGGTTCTGGCCATGGCTGACAGGGGGTGGAAGGAGGGAGAGCACCTGCCAAGACAGCGTCTGCTCCCCTGCCCTCTTGCCTTGCCCTGCCCATGCCAACTGCCACACCAACTGCCTCTTACTTACTTATTTATGAGCCCCCCACAGTTGCCCAAGCCCCACGCAGTTAACGTCCCTGTTTTCCTTGCCCCTGATCGCTGTGCTTCCAGGAGAGGTAATGGGTTTAAGTACCCACAGGTGGGGAGCCTTGACTGCCCAGACGTCCCTGGCCCAAAAGTCCTACAAGTCCAAGCCGGTTTCCAGCGCTTCTCTGGCGCCAGGACGAACCTCCAGCGCTGGCCTCACGGTCTGGTGCGTCTCAGGGGACCCAAGGGTGCGCCAGTTCTGCAGGACTTTTTCACATCACAGGACTGTGGGATATCTCAGGTTTTTTTCCCTCATAACGATAGGCTTTGCTGGTTAAAACTGTTGTATCTTGACTTGTGTGTTTACTAAAGTAAATAGTTTGTGTTTTCCACATTTTGTTTTTTTCTGAACCTGGTGAGGAGGAGGGGTGGTTGGGGTTTTTTTGTTTTTTGTTTTTCCTTTTTTGGCTCAACCCCCAATTTGCCTCAAACCCCGACAGTTTTGTATATGCAAGACACTAGCTGAATTTTTGTAGTAAATTTCTTCATGCAAGGTGCTACTCAGTGTAAACAGAAGTGGCATTATCATGCCTCAGTATTTTCAGTTTCACTGGATAAATGGATACCTAGATATAAAGGTGTGACTGTTTTTTATAAATGCTCTATAAAAATGCCAGCTTCCCACAACAGGAGGTCTTTGTTTGGTGGGTTTTTTGGGTTTTCTGCTTTTCTAAAGTAAAAGAGAAAAAACTCATCACAACGTAAACATAGGCAGGTATTTACTAGCCACTTCTTACACTCAAATGTTTCTAAATCCTCTGCAAGGCATGAAATACCACTTGACTAATCAAAAGTCCTTGGGGAAGATTCTTAAGAGATTTTGCCACTCTCTACACTGTTGTAGTTGACTAATACCTTCCACAGAGGATTTTCTTTTCTGCTTATTTGTTCAGACTGTTACTGAACAGTGAAAGTAGCCTGAATTTTATTAGAATATTAATTGATTATAAATTACTTTTTTCTGTGCTGACAAGATGGTGCCTGTCCGATTATCTTCGAGCTGAATTGGATCAATGCAATCAATTGGTCCTTAGTCACTATACTTTAAAAGGTGTACTCATATGTTATTTCTTTTTTATTCTGACTACATCTCTCTATTCCTGCACCCTTTGCTCTGTGCTTACTTTGAACATTGAAATTTCCCAGTAAATATAGCTTAGTCTTATCTGGTCATTAAGAAGACATGAGTCACTTGCGAATGAGGAGTGCAGCTGCATTAAAAAACAAAAATCAATCAATTTTAAGACTTTGATGTGAAGACCCTTAGAATCAATAGAAAGTGCTTCCCTGAAATTGAATGGAATTTTTAAAAGGATCTGTAACAATTTTCCTCTCTAGGGTGCTTCCATTCAAAAAACTTAGTCAAGCACTTAAAAAAAAAAATTGATGATCATGGAGTTAGTGTTCCTTGTTAAAACTTCTTGATAAAATCAGTCTCCAGTTTTCTAAATGCTTGCACTACAACTAATATATTAGGGTACCATGTCTGATACCTGCTCCTTTTTGTGCATTAAGACAAATCTAACCACTTTCATGTCAACAGCGTGGGAGATGGAAACTTGCTGCAGATTCTTGAATGTGACCAGGAGCCACAAAGCATGTCCATACGCCTTTCTGACTTAAGAATCTGTTAGAAGTCTTCATCACCCCCTTGCAACTTTCAGGACAAAATCAGAGTTCTGGACAGTTCATGTTGTGATCTAGCTTCTTTCCCTGCTGCAAAAATTCAGTTGTGAGCATTAGTGGCCTGTTTTAAATTGTTTGTTCTCTCTCTGTGCATGCTCACAATGCCCACACATATTGTGAGCAAGGCGAAGAAGCTAGAGGTAATACATCTCCAATCAACATTTACATCAGCAGATTTTCTGGTGGATTATTGACTGGTTTGCCATGGAACAATGTCCCCAAGAGTGGCTTCTTCCTGGCTCTTTTTATTCATGGCTAGACATATACCCTGGACTTATGCAAAGCCCTGGACCATGGTGTGTTCATCCTAAAGGGAATCCACAAGCTCAGAGGGAAGAAAGTTATTATGATGTGAAGGCTCCACTCTTCATCTGTGCTTGTTGGACATATTTGGCAAGGATTATCATCAACTGACCTCCATCATGCTGAGCAGCTGGAGGAGTGATGTCACCCTGTATTATGAAGGAGAAGATGAATCAGTCTGTTCTTAGCTGTAATACTTAATGCTATTTATATTTTCTTTCCTGAGGAACACATAGTACCCAGTAGGTTGTGGAAAAGCCATAAGCAAGAAAGTATATCCTTGTTAAAAACCAAACTCTTAGAGCATTGGTGGTTTTTTTCCCTTATATGTCCATAAAATTACTGAGGTGTGTCACCTTCTGTGGCTAAATAGGTAATTAAATGCTGTCATCACTTCCATTTTCATAGCAATTGTATGCCTTCCCTTGTTTTAATTCTGTGTTCGACAAATAGTGATGAACAAACCATTGTATGCTCTTATGTATTTAGTCTTTCACTGTTTCATTCCTTGTAAAGATAGTCAATGCTGTAAACTACAAGTTCTTGAAAAATTTAAACCACGAAAAATGTTAACAAATACTTCGTTACTAAGTGGGAACAACATAAACTGTTCTAAGTAGTAGAATGCTGCAGTGTATTTTCCTTAGCAAAAGCTATTGTTCAGACTGAATTCCACCTCCTCAATAAGACAAGTTGCTGAGGGTTAGAAGTGTTGCAGATCCTACTAAATTGTTACTCTATGATTTCTAAATTAATTGTTACTATAAACCAGTGCTGAACATACTACAAAGTTTACTACAGTCCCCCATCCTGTAACCTGCAATGCTGAGGGTACATATTAACCTGTATTAATAATAAAGTTGTAGGGTGCTCCCGAATTTTAGTTGTGACAATACCTGGGACATTGCTGGGCTTGACAGGTAGTTACCAGATTATTTGATACTTTTAGAACCTACATGATCTTTTTTTTTTTTTTTTAAGTAATATGAGGAATATGATCTTGGCATGCTCTTACACTTCATCTTGCCACTTTTAAGAGGGAAATTTGGACTAATTTACTTTTTTTTTCCTCTCCAAAGTTCTCCCCAAATGTAAAAGTCTATATCTAGAAGCCCAAAATCCAAATTGAAAACTGAAATGCAAATGTATAGATATAGTAGTTTTCTTCACTCTCTTGTGCCTCTCAGATTTTGTTTTGAACAGGAAGTTTCATTTCTAAGGAAACTAAAGAGCAGTTTTGGCCATGTGATGCTTATTTCACACTTCAGAGTTGGCATTAGAAATGTTGTGATTGCAATACTGAATGTTGTGCTAGGGAATAATGACATATGCTCATTTATTTATTTTTAAATAGATAGAGTTTGGAAGAAATAGTGATATATCGTTAATAGCCATGAGAAAAGTGCTAATAGATAGCTGGATGATGAAATAACAAGATAATCAGGAAATGGTCACAATAATCCTAAATTTCTTTTTCCCCCATCTGGCTGCGACCCTCAAGCTGTAAATAAAAAAAAAAAATCAAACTACTTTTCTAATATTTATCTTCAACATTAATTTTCTGAATTGTGCTCTACCAAAATACCTGCTGCACACACCAAAATATTATTATTCTTTTCTGTTGATGTTGCTTCCCAGAAAATAAAATTCCTTTTTGCTGGTGCCTGTTTCCAAATACTGTACTTTTAATGGAGGGGTAATAGAGGGTAGTAGCAGAATTTTTGTATAAACCTTAATAAATTGGACAGCTCATTTTAGAGAGATCTGTTGCTGCATTAAAAATGTGTTTCTCAAATCTCCTGTGTGCATCACCATCTGTTTCTAAAAAATAATATACCTGTCTAGCCTCCAGCTATTTTACCAGCGACTCAAGCAATTGGATGAAGCATCCAACAGCTTGATAAAGATAGCACTGCTGTCTACTTTAAACAAAGTAGAAATTTAAGCTTCCAAATATCAGGAAAGCAAGAATTTCTGCATGAAAGATACACAGTAACACCACAGTCTTTTCTTGGGTTGGTTCATATGAGGCTTGAAAATGAAAACAGCTTCTGAACTGTAAAGCCGCTGGTCAGTGGTCCGGCAATGCCATTAGGTGCTACAGAAAATATTTGTCTTGGAGGTCAAAAATTTTTATTTTATATAAACATTACTGGTTAAATTAATCAATCACAAATAGGGATCAATGGATATAAAAATGAAATGCTGTATCTTCTATGAGGCTGTTACAAAAAATTATTTTGGGGGTAAAATTTACCCCATCACAGGGTCTACAGAGATCACCTCCTTAAGCCTTGATGCTAAAACCCATGTCTTAGACCTTATGAGGTACAGTTTAGTGGCTGAACATTGCGTTAGCAAGATTTCATACGTGCATATATAAATCCACAAAAATGTCACTGTTTTCAATGCAGTATTCCAAACTAAATTAAAGAATGGAATTTGGCCTTGTTTAACTGATGATATAGTGACTGGTTACATATGATATATGACTGGTAAACACACTGGTGTGTTTGAACTCTGTACTGTGATATATGGGAAGTAGGCAAAGAAGCACATTCTTCATCAATGTGCCCACTTGGAAGTCTAGAGGTCTGTATTCAGTTCTTAGCACTTTTAAGAAGTATTGGTATATTAATGAACAAATAATTTATACAAAAATGCTTCTTAATCAAAGAAGCAGAGATCTAAGATATTGTCCATAAACATTTCTGATCTTGTTTGCATACTTGTTTGAAATTCTTGATAATTCAGGTATAAATCTACTTCAGTGTTGTCCCTTTTCTACAGCATATTTCTACATTTTTATTCCAAGCTGAGATGCTGCATGCACAGTCCTTTGTACAGTGGGCGCATCATAAATCACAGTACGCATCCAGGAGGATTAACACCACAGCATCCACAGCAGCAGGTGCTCTCTGTTGCCCACTGTGTACCATATAGTTCCTTGGTCCCTGTGCATGCTGTTTCCCAAAGGCCTCTGTAGAGTTACATCCTCCAACCTATTTTGACAAAGCTGGCTTTTGCTTCATGACAAAAATAAAATTTACTTTTTCTCCCAGTCATCTGTTATATTTAGTTTAAGAGTTAAAACATGCACCAGATCTTCAAAATTATTCTGTAAGAGAATGCTTGGGGTTTTAGCAGTGTGTCTGCTACTAGACAGCTCTCAAAGTTATTCCATCTTTGTGCTTCCGTAATCCATCTATATTAAAGGGGAGAATATATTATGTTTGCATCAGATAGAACTGTTATGATTCTTACTTCTACTACAACTCCTCTCTTATCAGTATTTATGGTGCTATTCACAGAATGAAAACATTTTGCATCACAGCACATACTAGTGCTTGGCCTAAACAATGACCTGTCTATGTAACAGGTGGACAGAAGCTGAATACCAAGTGGTGTTGAGAGAAAGACAGTATAAGTTATATTCAGGAGGTCCTGAGCAGTGTGATGAGAACAGTATCCAAACTGTTTACTCACTTTAAAAATAAGAGACTCTAGTCACAAGTAGAAGTTTAAATGAGGAAAAATAAATTTTCTTTGCCTATGTTTATGAGGAACTTGTTCCATGCATAAAAAGTTCAGAAAATGTGATCTAAATCACTATTTTGTATCATAATTGGTATAATGCATTTCCGTTTATTTTCAAGTGTGATGCATTGAGATATTATTGAAACAAAGTCTGGGAGAATTCTTAGAGAAAAAAACTGCTTTTCCTTCCCAGATTTGATATGAATTATTTTGAGCTGCATTATTAGATGCAGTAAGTCCAGTAAGATATCCGTTGTAAACTGAAGACTGATAAAGTACACAATAGAATGCACATTTGTGGATTCATTTGCCTTCTGAAGCAATCATCAATCTTAAACAGTCAAAAAGTCAAACCTGTATTTATAGACCTCTGCTCTGTGTGGAGTGATTGGTGTGGTTTATAACGTTGTTGGATGACAGAACTAATATTTATTTTATTCTGTACTGACTAAATTGTATTTTCTTTTTATATTCAAGTGCTTTCTTTACTCCTAATACATACTACTCCATAATGCAGTAGTGAACATAAAATCAATAGCTCCTATCTCAAAACAGTGTAGATCTTCTCTCCTGTACTTGCTTTCCAGATTGAAGTATCAACAAATTATCCCATAAGCATGTCATAAAATCTGTGCCCCTTGCACAGCTATCAATAACTTGGTGACTAAGGACAACCATTTACATCTCGTGTGCCTCTTTATCTTACTCGGGGGAGCCTTGAAGACTAGTGAGTATCTGAGAAAGGTTTTGTTCTCCACAGGCTGGGGATACTTGTTAAAGTAGGAATAATATGTGCTAAGGCACTATTAGGGCCCTATCGTCTGTAGTGCTTCACAGCTTCAAAGAAGCAATATGATGCCTGAGACAGGGGAAAACTCTCCCTTTGCCATGGCATGTGCTGTTCCCTTGGAGCTTCTAGGTGACTCTGCGCAGCACTAGTGTGAGTGGAGGAGGTGAGGGACAAACCACAGAGTCCCTTCACCAGCAGCCAACTCTCTGCCTTGGGGGGAATTTCACATATTTCTTCACAGAGAGAGTGATTGACTACTGGAATGGGTTGCCCGTGGAGATTGTGGAGTCACCCTCCCTGGAAGTGTGACTGAATGTGGCACTTAGTGCCATGTTTTAGTTGATAAGATGGTGTTAGATAGTAGGTTGGACTTCATGATCTGAAAGGTCTTTTCCAACCTAGTTAATTCTGTGTGACTCTGTGATATGCACTGACAGAGTAATGTAGTTAATCTGAAGTGAGACTCAGCCAAGGACTTGTATTTCATTTTATTCTGCACTGGTCAGGTTGTAGGAACCAGATTTGTGTATTTCATATATATTAGCAGAAGCTTTAAAATTGATTTTGGTATAAAAATACCCCAAACAGTCATACTCTAGTTATACATTATTGAGGCTAAAACTGTGAACTTATGACTGAAATCAACTGAAAAAAAGTCTGCACTGAATTGGAGTGGGATTTGAACCTAAAATCTGATGAGTCAAAAGGTAAAAGCTAAAAAACCAAAAACCAGTAAGTCCCCAATCAACTGATAGAGAATTTTTTAAGCAACATAATAAATATAACAGATTGTATGAATCATTTTAGAAGCATTTCAGAGGCCTTGACAATGATAATGCACATCTTCACAGAGGGCAAGAGGAGAATTGCAACTTCATGAAGTCAGTTTACTAGAGCTTTGTAAAATCTTCAATTTAGAGCTTGATAACATCTATAGTGAAGAATAAGCTGTTTTATAAATCTATGCATTGTACCAGTATACTGTAATGCAAATCTAAGCAATATTGGTGCAAGGTACATTGATTGTCCCTGAGCCACTACCAATTTTAATAATAGAATTGCTGCAGATGTGTGTTTGAAGTGGCTTTGTTTAAAGCCCCTGTTTTATTTACAGCACAGATGAAAACTACTCTGCAGTAATAAGCTTTCCTGTCTCAACAGTGTGTATATGTTGATGTTGGTTACCCCCAGGTTCCTGATTTGGAAAGAGATTTTGGCTTGATTCATTGAACAATTTATGCACCATTTACATGCAGTTCCCCAAGTGTTATTTGAAGTAATTGAGTATGTATTTTTATGATCTATAAAACAGTCCTTTAAATTTGTACACATGAGGAAACTCTTTATGATGAACCAAAGAGTAACCATCCAAGTATGAATAGCATTGAAAAATCAGGGGCAGAAATTTCCCACAGCACTTCAAGTGCTTTAAACTTCATGGTAATTCTTTCTTTATTGCAGTTACTTACTGTGCATATGATACTTCTCATGTGTAGCATTCTAAGTGTTTTATCAGCAAAAGTGGCTATCATTTTCCCTTCCCACCCACTCCTTTTCACGGTGGAGAAAGCAGAAGTAGAGGAGTTTGGAGTATCAAAGAAGCAATTTCAATGGCTGAAAGCATTCCCTGAAAGGGAAAATAAAACCAAGTAGATTTAATAAATATTTTGAGAGGGCATGACTTGGTCATATTAAAGGTCTACATACAACAAGGAAACAAAAGCAATTCTGTCAAAAAAAGTTAAACCCCATATTCAGTATTAGAAGTTGCTGTTAATAGATTTCATTAAGTGTTAGGATGGTTCTTTGCATTGGTTTAGACAATGGATTAGTGTTGGGTTACGGGTTGGACTTGATGATCTCCAAGGCCTCGTCCAACCTTGCTAATACTGTGATACTGTGACCTTTCTGAAGAAGTTTCACCACTACACAATTTTTATGGTTTCTATGCAGTGTTTCTTTTATGAACTAGTTTTTCTCTTTGTCGATTTTCTTATGGTTTTAAATTATCTTTGCACTTATTTAGTTAAGAAATACAAGTGTAATATTCTTTGGGAAACAACTAATTATAAATTTACACCTCTTTACCAGTAAAATTTCATTCAAGAAAAATGTGACTGTGAATCACAGAATCACAGAATCAGTTAGGTTGGAAGACTTCAGATCATCAGCTCTAACCTTTGACCTTGTTGACTAGACCATGACACTCATTGCCACATCCAGTTTCTTCCTAAATACCCCCAGAGGCGATGACTCCACCACCTCCATTGGCAGCCCATTCCAGTGCCCAATCACTATCTGTAAAGGACTTCTTCCTAACGTCTCCTCTAAACCTCCCCTGGAGCAGCTTAAGACTGTGTTTTCTAGTCCATCTGCTGGTTGCCTGGGAGAAGAGAGCAACCTCCACCTGGCTACTACGTCCTTTTAGGCAGTTATAGAGAGTGTTAAAGTCTCCTCTGAGCCTCCTTTTCTTCAAGCTAAACAACCCCAGTTCCCTCAGCCTCTCTTCATAGGTTGTGTGTTCCAGCCCCTTCACCATCCTTGTTGCCCTTCTCTGGACAAGCTCCAGCACCATAACGCCTTTCCTATATTGAGAGGCCCAGAACTGGACAGAGTATTCAAGGTGTGAGCTATCCAGTGCTGAACACAGGGGGAGAATCAATTCCCTAGTCCTGCTGACCACACTATTCCTGATACAGGCCAGGATGCCATTGGCTTTCGTGGCCACCTGGGCACACTACTGGCTCATGTTCAGTTTCCTGTCAACCAGTCCCCCAGGTCCCTTTCTACCTGGCTGCTCTCCAGCCACTCTGTCCTTAGCCTGTAGCCCTGCATGGAGTTGTTATGGCCAAAGTGCAGGACCCGGCACTTTCTCTTGTTGAACCTCATGCTGTTGGATTCTGCCCACCTATCCAGCCTGTCCAGGTCCCTCTGCAGAGCCCTCCTACCCCCTAATAGATCAACACTTGCTCCCAACATGGTATCATCTGCAAATTTGCTAGTGTTGAACTCAATTCCCTTGTCCAGATCATCAATAAAGATATTAAACAGAGCTTGGCCCAAAACTGATCCCTGGGGAAAACCACTGGTGACTGGCTACCAACTGGATGTGGCACCATTCACCACCATTCTATGGGCTCAGCCAGCCAGTTCTTAACCCAGCACAGAGTGCGCCTGCACCTGTCCAAGCCATGGGCTGCCAGCTTTTCCAGGAGTTTGCTATGGGAGACGGTGTCAAAGGCTTTGCTGAAGTCCAAGTGGTCTACATCCACAGCCTTCACCTCACCCATCATGTTGGGTACCTTGTTATAAAAAGAGATCAGGTTGGTAAATCCATACAGGGAAGGAAAGGCAGTATGTGTTCTATTATTGATTCTTTTTTTTCTTTACTTCCTTTTGTTTCCTCAGAAATAGGAGTACCTGATGTTATAACATAAAGCAACTCTATTTCTGAAGTCTGTCTTTTTTTTTTTTTTCTCCTCAAAACCTAACTTTAATAACCTGGCAATATTTTATGATACTTACTCACTTGTGCTTCTTGACAAAAACATCATCCCTCCCATATATTTTATTAATGTTGCCTTTTCCAAGAAAACCAGGGAAGATAATGTTGCTTATATAATCAAGAAAGGTTTAAGGACCCTCTGTCTTTTTTTGCAAATGAATGGAAAATGACAGAGCTTTAAGAAGAAGAAATTAACCTGCTTCTAGAAAGGTGTTTGTTTTGATGAAACCTAGCTGGCACTGCGAAAGAAGGAAATTCATAGCAGATTTCTGCATTTCCTCTTATCTAACCACATGTTTTCTGTGCCAAATGTGGATAATATTATAAATACAAACATTGAATACAAACTGAGTGAAGACAGCTAGTATGGTTCCTACTCAGATATTCAGAAACAGTGCAGAAGCTTAGAAGAGGACTGCATCAATTCTTGTTGCTTTCAGGTGATCAGTCATAGATAGTCAGGATGATAGCATCTGATCAGGATGCTTAAGGCCAAATATTTGTGCAATTCATCAGTGTACTTTTTCTTCACTGATTTACCACACCATTGTCTCTTTATTTCTCCTACTTCTACTACAGTAGAAGTAGCAGTAAATACTATCAGTATTTATGATGCTATTCACAGAATCAAAACTTTTTTGCATCACAGTATATAGTAGCTGCATGGAAAAACAACTGTAAGTCCTTGCATCTTAGTAAGGATGTATGTTTTGCATTCTTATATTTGTGGTGAAATTTTAACACATATTAATTTAAAATAAATTTTTCATATTGCCATTTGAGAAGAAAAAAATTCCACACTGAGAAGATATATGAATTTGTGCCCTACTGCATATCCAACATTTCGTAACAGGACAATAACTAAACTGAAGTCCCGTGCCAAATTAGAATTTCATATTTGAAGAATGTGAAAGGTTTATTTCCAATTTGCAAGTTGAATAAATTACTCAAGGCCACAAAAAATTACTTAAATCCATTATGGAGAAGGGTAATGTTATGGAATCATTAATGAGTTACTTGTTTTATATTAATTGGGCAAGGCACATATTCTTCATTATTAAAAGCATATGCAAATTACAAAACTAACACAAAATAGCAACATGTGCTTTCATGCACTTATCTGTGTCATATGTGCATGAGGGAATAACTGCAGCATTTAAAGGGACAATATTTCTCCATCCTGTTGCACGTTCTGCATTTGTGCTCATGTGTATGTACATGTGTTTATCTACTGATTGCAAATTGGGTTACAGATAGATAAACACAACTAAATGCTCCTTAAGTAAGAAATATTTCTATTATTTTAATACTGAGGTATTCAGTAAGAAAAGAACACAATAAGAACATCTCAGAAATTGTTAAATCTACTGATTTTAATAAACCAGGTTATGAAACCACAGAAATTGCAAAGATAATTATCTTTAAAGTTAGTGGACAAAAACCCTGAGTATCTGTAATTGGCTAGAATATAAGGAGAAGATTAACACTCAATATTTGCAAAAATGAATAGCACCCTGTTTATTCCATTTATGCTATGGGATGTTGACAGTGCTTCTGTGCAAGGAAAAGCACCAAACAAAAAAAATTCTCTAGTTTTTTTTTTCTCCCATAACATTACTTACTCTAAGATATTTGAGAATGCTAACCTTTTTTAATCTGCTGTCAGGTCCCTGTGTAAAACTGGATGGAAAGCAGTTCCCGAGTAACAGTTATCAAGCTTGCACCATCAAAACAGGTGGAAGCTCAGTGGGATCTCCTCAGATTCCAGTGTTATTCAATATTTTTCTTAATGGCATGAGTGATGAAAAAATTTTCTAAAAAGGGTTTACTTCCAAAATTATTTAAAATTAGGATACATTATCTAAAAACACAGCAATAAGTGCATGGTATTGCATTTGAGAAGAAATAACCAGCTGAACATGAATAATATGGAAAAGGTATAAATGTTGTAGTGATGTTCTTATAGCTATGTTTGATGATAGATTAAATATGAATTGCTATATTATCATGTTACAAACATGATAAACAGCGTGCAGAGACCAGTATAAAAGACTATGATGTGCAAAACTTGTGAAATAGTAACTCTGATCAGACCTGGTGTAAAGCACGGAATTCTTCAGTTAATGATTTACAGTCTCATACTTCATGTTTGCATTTGCATGATGAGCTAAGACTAGATGGGCTTGGTTTTTAATATATTTGAACATGTCAAAGCTGTTGACATACCTTCTCTCACAGACACACACATAATTATATTTTATCTTATTTGCAATGTTATCATGGCATGAAATTGCTTTATTTATTGGACTGCCTAATTTCTTTTAGTTTCAAAAGAATATTAAACACATTTGCTAATCAACAACAATAGTTAAGCCAGATAAGGGTGAACCAGGAGAATTATTTAAAAAGACTGATGTAAAGTTATGATATGGGCTGAATTACAAGTCTCCAACTTGCTGGGCAACATACAGATTCTCATTCCGTGTCCAGAAGAGTTGTCTTGTGCAGTTCAGTGACCACAGATCAAACTATAAAGCTCAGATTGACCACCTGAAATAACCAGAAGGACTAGTATTCAAGTAGTATAGTTTCTAATGGACAGACCTTGTGAGAGGACAAGGCTGATAAATTCAATTTCTTTTTAAAAAGTATTGATGTGTTCAAGTTCAATATTGCAATTAAATAGCATCATATTTGTTGAATATTTCATCTAATGAGAACAAGAACAGAGTGGATAATTTTGCTTTACTTAATTTTTACAAATTAATTTCAAATGTCTGGTTTAATTTTGGCTTTTTCTCTTCAGTTTGATTTGATGCTGGAAAATTTTGTTATCAGGTATGTTTATTTCTTGGTGTAGCCATGTTGTTTTCCATTTGGCTCAGCTCAGTCATTTGCAGGTGTATTTTAACTTCTCAGGGTTTGATTGCTAATACAGTGCCTATTCATGCAGTGCCAGTGTCAGATCCAGGAGGAGAGTATATTGCATCTTTCACAGATGAAACAGAAGATAATAGCTCTGAAACTTCTGTTTCCTTCTGCCAGCACATGATTCTTGCTGAGCTGGCAAGATATGTGCCATTGTTGTTCTAAGAGATAGCCACCAGACTTTGAATTTAACTCGGCACCACAAAGTCTTAGTTTGTTCCCCAACCTCCAAGTGGAATGGAAAACACAGTCCCTATAAGTTAAAAAAACCAACCAACCAACCATATATATACATTTACACATGTATACATACAGAGAGAGTCGTACCTCGCTCATTTGCACCTTCTCATTTACGTCTTTGGTGATTCATGGAGTATTTGTCTGCAAATATTATTCAGTTATTCATGGAGCTTCTGGGTGCTCGCATGCGCAATGCCTCTGCTTCACTGAGGGGCAGTGCTGGCGCTCCCTGTGGGGTGGGCAGGCAGTGCCTCTTGCTTGCTGAAGACATCCACAAATCACTTCCTTCTGAGTGTTGTGGTGGTTACGTGGCGTTTATAGTCCTGTGGTGCAGTGAGACAGCGCGGTCCTGCATATCTCTGTGGCCAGTCCCTATCGGGGAAGGGTTATATCTACTCTAACACACAACACTGTGGCATGCCTCAGGGCACATAGGGCCCTGCATGGGGATGCAACAGTCCCAGCTGTCCTGTCTGCCCCAGGCTGCGGGCTGGCACTGATATGCGCCATGGCTCTGTGTAAGTCACGCCCTCTCCTGTCATTCTAAACCTAGCCAGGGGATTGACTCCCGCCAGATGTTGGCTGAGTGCACATGGGGCCCTGCTCTGTCTTCTCCAGTGTCCATCCCAACACTATTCACTATTCAGGTATTCATGGAGGCGGTGTACAGTTCTGCAGCACCTTGGCACAGCACAATCCCGTTCCACTGCGACAGGTGGCCTGGGCCACCCACCCACCCATGCCAGGAGCTTTTGTGTGTGTGTGTGTGTGTGTGTGTCTGTGTTACTAGGGGATAGCTACAGGCAGGGATGATGGAAGGTGTGCTAACTGCAGTAGAATCCAAACTCCAAGAGCTGTGTTGTCCCCAGGGGCTTCTCACCCCGCACCCAGCAAACCTGGTGATAAACATAGCCCCGGGGAAAGTGCCTCTGCAGCACAGTGCCAGTGCAATGTGATCGGGGACTTCCTGTCCTCGAGGACTGGCAGGCATATTATAGCTGCTGCAGTTAAAGGGAAAAAAAGCTCCAACACCAATGCTCCCTGCCACCGTAAGGGGCCCCAGGGATTTGCAGTGTTGCAAAGTTGCCATATTTATGACAATAAGTGACATGACATGGTGTGCCCATGTTCACAGATTGGATGATTCATGGGACGTGCAAGAGACTCGTAACCCGTGAATATGGAGGTACGACTACATGTATATATATATATGTATATACATGTGTGTGTGTGTGTGTATATAAAACAAGGAAGGGTTAGTCAGTGATATTGTGGTTGGACGAAATCTGGGATGTAGTGATCATGAGATCATAGAGTTCTCAAT
>WEKX01023079.1:32398-53123 GCA_013390025.1 Pitta sordida
GCCTGCCTATCTCTGATGACTCTACAAAGAAATTAACACTGCACTCAGTCAAACTGAAGTATAACGTGCCTAACACACTGCTGGCATACAAGCCATTCAGTAATGTAAAAAGTGGCCATACATCTCTACGTTACAAACATTTCCTACCTACATTTATACAGATATAAAACTGTTAGCAAAATGGAAGTTATTTGAGGCTTGTAAAAGAAAGTAGACCGTATTATCTGGATTATTTCCACTTCGGACATATTTTTTTACTTAGTCCAGAATGAATGGTTTATATTAATACATTTAAATATTGAAAGAAGTTTTGGGTTACAGACTGATAGTAGTTCCATAAAAACAAATTATTTTTCCATTTCTTCAAAATTTAATTAAATATGTGAAAACAAATGTGCTGTGTAATGTTAGAGTTATTATTCCTTGTCTTCCACAATAATGCAGGATGCTGGTAAGCTGCTATAGACAGATTTCTGTTTTGTAGCTATATGGTTGTTAGTTGATTTCTTATCCTTTTGTGAATTAGTTATCCATATTTTTTCACCCGTCTCCCCCCTCTTTTCTTCTAATTTTGATTTAAATTATTTTCTTGCCTTTACAAACTTGAGAAGTGACATATTGGTCTTTCTTCATTTATAATCAACTGTAGATTCAGAATTTGTGACAGTAAAGCATTATTATAGCAAAATTACACTACAAGATATCTAATCATCCCAATCTCCCTTAATGTAGGACAGGTAGATGCACAGTCTCAAGTTTTGTCTTTTCCCCTTCCATGCAGAACTGAGACTTTGGTCCTAAACCATTATCATTAACTGTAGTCTCTCATTTAGTTTGACTGAAAAGAAGATGCAAGATCCCTAACTCTGAGCCCCTGTTTAGCATTGTCACAAATACTTCCTAGCTATGTTTAGGCAATATGAATCCGAACCTGTGAATACAACTTGAAAGCAAGATAAATTTATGCACAGAAGGAAATTCAAAGCCTTATAGACAGTGTTTCTCCTCAGAACTCAGTTCACATCATAAACATCTACTTCAGTATGTTCTGTTTTAAGGGCAAAGCATCATAGTCATTTCTCTCTTCACTATTTTAGAAAGATCGTCTTCAGCCGTGCCTTGTTCCTTCTGGAGGTCCCTTCACCTTTGCTCCTTCATGGCTGAGTAAGATGTTGATAGTCTTACATCACTCGTCCTTCGATCATGTGGCTTTTTGAACTATAATATCTTCACCTCCCCTTCCACCAATTGTCTCCAAACAGTAATTGTTTTTTTAATATCTTATGTTTTATTAATTGTGTACCTGAAGGAATAAAAAATCATTCTTTCTCCATTATAAACCCACACCAATAGCAAAATTGCCTCTTTCTGGTCTTTCTTCATTTCATCCTACTTGTTTCCACACCATTGGCAAAACTTCTGTCAACCTCTCCCACCTCTGCTGTAATTTCTAGGACTCCAGATAACCCAAGTTCTGTCTTATACTTAATTCACAGTTCACAGTCTCGTTTAAACATTTCATATGCATCTCTAGGACTTTGTATGCCTTCCATTCCTCAAACATACAGCTTCTATCCTTCTCCCTTCTCTGTTGCTTCAATAACAATGGTGAAAACATTTCCTCCTAATTGTCTTTTCTGGATTCCCTTTTCAATTTTGCCTGCAGCTTTCCTTCCATGAAACTCTTTATAAGTGAACTCTGTCTGCTTCACTGCCTTTCTACCAAAGCATTCATAACATGTTTATCATCTCTGAGGTCAGGTTTCTGTTCTCTGGTTTTACTAACGTTCATTGATTCTTCCAGAATATTCCTCGTATGTCAGGTCATACAAGAGGAGATAGGAAGGTCAGCCACATTTGCATCTCTTTCAAAAACCCATAGGCAAATATCTTTGTACTACTGTAACTGTTTTTTAGATGGGGATCTTACAACGTAGATCTCTGAATCATCATAAACCCACTTACAGAACAGTTAGCATATGTTTTACTGCCTGATATTAAGCTTAATTTCTGAATTTTTTTCTTCTTTTTTTCTTTCTGTTTTTTAGTAAAAGATAGGCAAAGTGACACAGAACTTTCCTGGATTAAATAAAATGCTAATTTGATACATGATTCATGTGGATGTAAAATACACCAAGATACTTTTATTGTGGAGTCGCAAAAAATATCTTACAATAAAGATCAACTCCAGTTGAACTTAAATAAACCAGTAAGTTTAGAAGACAGATACAGAAATTAAGAAAAGCCAGAGATAGGAAATATGCAAAGGGACGAAGTTGGTTTTGTGGGACAGATCGTACTTTAATGTAATGCCCTGAAGACAGCTGCAGGACAACCATACAACAGAGTTAAATGAACAGATGTGTGCGCCAACCATACATTTGTAAAATTAGAGGTAGCCTTTTTACATACATGCCTGCTAAAGAAATAGAATAGAAAATAATGTCTTTGCAGTCCAGTAAAGGGTAAAGTATTGAACCCATACAGAATGGCTGGCCTTTAACTCTTCCTCTTTATTAGCATAGTAGTAGAAATGGAAAAGTTCAGTTTATCACTGGTAAGATTACCAGTCTGCTGTGGTTTTCACAGGCTTAATAAGTGATATGCTATAATTGTTGACTTTCATTAAGTTATTGTAATTATGTGTAACTGACGTTATGATTTTACATTTGATAATGTTTTAATAGAAAATACAGGAGATTTGACAAAAGAAATGCCCATTAAATAAATACAATAACTTTCTGTGTGATTTAAAAAACTAATAACTACCTTTTCAGAAAAAGTCTGATTTTATGTTCATCAACCTCTAATCACACTGAAACCACACATACAAATGGTATGAATCATGAGACAGAAACGGAAGATGGATGTTACTTTCTGTGTGCTATGATAAGATATTATCACCCTTCTCTAAGATTTATGGAGCCATCTAATGAGAAACATTGTTTAAAGGACAGAGAATTCTGTGACAAAAACCAGTCTCTCAAAGTTTCTGCATTTCAGAACACTTCTTTGGGAAAAATACTATGCAGCCATTCATACCTGTAAAAACATGTGAGAGATCTCTAGAAACCCTGGGGTACCATGAATATCTTGTGAGGTGTGATCACCTAAGGCACCATTTAGATACATGACAAGCAGAACATCTTAGCAGCTTGAACCTTTTCTTAGTGAAACACCAACAGCAGGAATTCTTCATCAGCAGCACTTTGCAAATCTTTGAGAGGGAGTAAAATCTCCAAGCACATGATTATTGACAGGCACTTCGTAAGCAGTAAGAATTTCAAGCCCTATGAAATATGGCAGTCTCTGGGTCAGACCTTTTTGACGTAGTCCATGTCAGTGAGGCTGTTAGTAATAGGCACCTTACCTCACATTAACAATTCAAATGCAGGGTATCTAGTTTGAGCTATTAGTCCAGGCTGTCTACAAAGGTCCCTCTGAAGTACAGTTTGTTCCATCCTGAAACCATCAGTAAAATGACTGCCCTCTTGCTCCTTCTCTCTTTCAGGAGGCTAGCCAACTAACACATACTAAAAGTCTGACTTTTTAAAATAAAAACCAGGTGATACTAATTCCAACCATTGTATGAAGCCTCTCAAGAGTCACTCTAGGAATAATGAAACGTATAAACAAGTAGTGTGAATGTTAGAATCAGTAAGCTAGTGCTCTTCTTTTGCTTGGTGTCTGGCATAAATTGGCATAAAGCCACCAGTGTTCCTGCAGAAGGCCTGGCCTGCAGAATGATTGTGGATTTTATACTAAAACTGTCAAAAAAAAATGGACCCTATATGTATGCCACAGCACTGATGGTTACAGCAGAATCCCTTACCAAGAGAGACATTCTGTGCATCCTGCTGGGTCCATTCACTGTTCACTTATACCACTGTGAATAAGACAATGAATGACACTGAAATGATTATAGACACATCATATTAACTAACCAAACAAACAGAAACAAAATATAAGCATTGGGAAAATCAGATCAAATTCAAGTTTTGCTTATGTTACAGAATTTCCACTGTTATCTTTACCTTTTTATATTCTGGGCTCTTTTTCTAGCAAAATTAGACCTACTAGCCCAGCTGTGGTGTGTAATATGCAGACAACATTCTGTGTAGGTATGTCTGTGCATGTGCATATGCATCTGTGTATGTCTCTCTCACTGACTGTCGCCATTCTTCAAGTCCTTACCCAGTTTAACTAACCCACATGACAGAGCAGAGTTACTTTCAGAGACTATAAGTCTTTATGAGCTTCATGAAAACAGCTAGAATAAGAAAATAGATAGCTATTCTAGCTATTCAGATAGCTAGAAAAAGAAAATAAGAAAATACCACTATCTCTGGAAAAGTTGTGGTATGAGACTCCAACTTACCAGACACTTGGGAATCTAATCACAAAATACTGCTCATTAAGAAAATGTATTTCAGTAGCTTCACTGTTCATAGATGTACTAGGAATATAGTCTAACACCCATTGTTAAATTTCTTTAGACCTGTGCATCAGTGACTACTGATGCACAACCTTATTTACGATAAATACACTGCAGAAAAACCTTCTGTCTTCCAGAGAAGTCAACTAGCTAGAGGATCAGAGCAGCCACTTAGAGAGGTCTTTCTGAGCCACCACCCAAAACAGCACCAGCAGACTGAAAGCTCAGAGATGACAGACTGCAGGTGGTCCTTGCCTACAGGGACAAGGATCTTATGCATATCTTCATTGTCCATATGAAATAAACCTGTTGTCCTACATAGAAAGGTTAGATAATAGCATGATAATGTCATTGCCTGCTTTGAAATTAATTCAGATCACCAGATGCAGACACACCAGATTTACCAGATGTACAACCTCAACGGACCTGAAAACAGTTCAGTGCAGTCCAATGGCCTGGAACAAACTGCAAGTCAGGGAGAAAAAGGTGCCTTACTTCAGTGTTGTGGAAGAGATTCAAAACCTCACCTTAATCTATCCCTCTGCATTTGTGCTTTATCCTTCCTAGCTCAGGGAAACCAAGCAGCACATGAATATGATCAGCAAGGAGAGGCAGAGGAGTTCAAAGATATCTGGTCATTCTCCATTCCAGTCTCTTTTTCATGACACAGTTTTTGTCTCTGGCTTTTCTATGAAAAGAAATAAAAATCCATAACACAAGAAGAAAAAAATAAAAAGAAAAAATAGTGTGGGGGTGGGGGAGGAAGAAAAAGGGAAAAAAAGAAAGAGCAGCACCTTGGTTTAACTAATATTTTCTTTCCTACTTGTTTTATATTACACAACCAAGTGTGCTAGTACTAAAACACAACATCGTCCACACAGTATGAGTTAGAACAGCTGTGGCCTCAGCGTAAGTGCCCTTGAACATGCTGAAATTTTCCAATGTATCACAATTACAGAAACACCTGTGCCAAACAGCTTTCTTCTGATCCTCTATAAAAGTTCACAAAGCCCTCAAACTTTCTCGTTTCATACAGGTCTGTACTGCCTTAAAGTCAGCTCCACACATCTCAAAATAGGACACTGTAGCATTGTTCCTTTTCATGCCTCAAAAGGTAAAATAAAGGGTATGTGCAAGTGCAGAAGTAGACTTGTGACTCTGTTTCTTGAAAATAAGGCGTAAGAAACACTACAATAGTCAGTTTCTTGATAAATACTTCCTGCAAACAAAATTACTCTAAAAAAAATTAAAATACAGATATCGTGACAACAAATGCTTTCTGTGCTATACTATTTAGGAAACTATATTCTTGATCTCTGCAGATACAACTCTCTCACAAGTGTATGTGAGCCACTGATTTGTTATGCACCATTCAGGGAGGGGGATTTATATCGCATCTGTAGTCATGACAATAGCTTCAAAACTGAATGCATTTGGTTTTGTTGTTATTTTACAAACACAATGTTATGGTTGCATTAGCTATAGGAACTGCAGGGTTGAGTCTATTAAAATATTTATATTTCTACTACCCGAAATGTCTGTGTCATGGGGAGATGCCTTTTCTATTGTAAAACTTTTCTCCTTTTTACTGGAACAGACAACAGGTATCTCTTCTTATCTCCCTTTCCCTCCCCGAAAGGAATGTGGCATGGAGGACCCTGTGCCTCATCTTATCTCCCCTTCCTGGCAAGGCATATGGCAGGGGAGGGGCTNTGTTATATTAAGTTTTTTTTTTCTCCCAGTAAAGTTCTTATTTCTCTCTATATATAATTCAAGTATTTCTAAATTTAATTCCTGCTTCATCTTAATTGACCCAGAACAGTCTGTTCAAAAAGGGTCAGAAGAAAGTTACCCTTAGCAGTGACCACAGAAAGTGTGGCTGACTATCCTCTATGCATAGCTCCAGAAAAAGGAAAGGGAAGCAGCAGAAGTCAGTTACCAAGCCTAAATATTCAACTCATGTAGAATGGCAGACTGTAGATAAGCTTGTCTTATGAAAGATGAGGAGTACGTAGTAATTACACAACCTCCGAAGTCTTGGCACTCTACAGCCATTCCCTGCTATAGGAAACTTCTCCAAGTCCAAAAATGGAGCAAGGAAAGTTTTCATAATAACTTAGTTATAAATACTGCATATAATAAAAACAATCCACATATTTAAATAATAGTATATTCATTAAAAGGCACCATTTTTTCAGTCTTAGAGAAGGGTAGCCTTCCACCATCCCCATTTGCATACCCATTGTGAAAAACATGAGGGTTTTTGGCAGACTATGAGCAGACAATAAATAATATTACTACACTAATTCAGGAAGCAATATACAATGGCAAGCATAATTTGAACCACTTCTATATTGCTTATATACTCAAGAAAAACAGCTAGATGTCATTGTGTACAGCTCAGGGGAAACATCTGTTCCAACTGCCCTGGTCAGCAAGTAATAAGGAAAATTACTGAAAATATCGGATTCTGCTATGCAGAGGTATAGCCTCACATTAAATATTATGTTCTGTTCTGAATACTCCACCTAAGTTACCATTCAACAGAAATAGAAAGTGACTGGAGACAGCTGATAAGAATGTTACAGCAATAAGAAGGATTCTATAGTCTTAAAATGTTAGGACTATTTAGTCTGAAAATAAATAAAACCAGCAGCCACAGTGCAAGTATATACCATGAAATAAGATGGTATGAAGGGTGTAAATTGACTACTATTGCTTTCATTTTCTGCCACTTTTCTTACCCTTCATCTGTCTGGTCTATTTAGATGTTGTGATATGAGAATTAAGAGATGTCTATTACTCTAAATTTGAACTATGGCTGCCATTATGAGGCCCACAGATGATCACTAGGCAATTTCATAACAAACAAAAATAATCTTATTTACCCTTTGTAACCAGAAGTCAACAAGGAGACAAATTTTAAAGGCAACCCGTTTTTAAAGGAAATACTCCTATAACAAAGCCCCAGGTGTAGCATTTCAATGGCTCATGTACCTTTGGGCAGCAACCTCTGCTTGCTTAGGTGGGTAATACATCTGTGAGCAAGCTTCCCTCCTACAGGTGTGCCACCCAACAGTGCTGCAGCTCAGCCTGCTGCCAACCTCAAACACCACCCTGATGCAAACACAGGTTGGCGAGGAGGACAACACTCTTGTCTTTGGAAGGGGCCTTTTTTCCCTTGCCACTGGAGCACCTGGGACACTGCAGTCCTTGACTGCTGGTGCAGAAAGTTGGGCTGAAAATCCTCTCACTGTCTTGCCTCACCACTGCCACTCTGCCTTGGCCACTCTGAGCAGCTCACAGTAACAATCATCACCAAAGCACAGAGCTCTGAATGTTTCCAACTAATATTCCAAACGTTTAGTGTCATACAGCATAGCTTTCTGCACACTCCTTTCTGGAGAATCCAATGCTGGAAATCATCAGAGATAAGAATCTAAATGGCTGTGATCCCAGATTACATGCTTCTAATTCACTTTTCCATCAAAATAGAAGTTATTTTCAAGAGTGATGAAAAGATATGCTTATTTAAGTGCTAAACTCATTACTACAAGGTAAAAACCCAGGCAAAGAATACAGAAGGATTCAAAAGGCTTACACTCTGTGACAAGTCAAAACCACCACAGTTATATCTGGCAGACAGAATCTCTCGCTGAAAGGGTGAGAGAATCAGTGTGTAATTCAGACACAAAGCTAACCAATGACTGGCTACCTAAATGGAGAACCTTCTCTGTGGTCACATTTGTCTGCTCTGGGGTTTCTTGATTATTTTTAGAGGCTTCTGGTGGAGCTGATCTCTGTCAGAGATATTCCACTGCATTCAGGCACCAGCATCATAATTTCTGTGTCCAAGGTAAAGAATCAGGGGTTTTTTTCCTTTCTTTTAACCTTTCTCTTCATGTTTGTGAGAGACAAAGAAAGAAAGAAAGGAGAGGGGGGGAAATTACTATGTTTCGTGTTTTTACATATTGAAACAGAACTATTAGAAGCAAAACATTTGAGATATAATCTTAAAGGTGGCAGAGAACAAATATAATCTTCAGCTATAGTATTTATGGTTCTAGTTTCTGTTTCAGTGGATAGAAAATTTATTCCAGTATCATAAGCTTGCTTCCATTTCCTGTCTATTGCAAGCACTGGCACATGATTTTAGTGTGGATACAGTGGACACAGTCTGTGAATACATGTTGGCACTAGTTGCCCCGCAGCCACAGAAACACCTGCCTCCAAGTTAATTTACAACCTGCACCTATGGCCATGGGCCACTTACAAGTTTATTGAAAAAGATCTCGTCAACCATATAGGAAAGACTCTGTTCTTTCTCTTCCTGTTCCACAACATAAGTTTGGCATTAACAAGTCACATTTTTATGTCCAGCTTTATAGATTGTTAGTAATACGTAAAGACATTTGATATGTAAGATCATGGGTCAAATATTTCTCACTCTACTCAGATGAATACTCCCACAAAATTTATTTATACAACTAGTCTGAGGAAGACAGTCATGTTTTACCTACTCTGTAAAATTATTCTGCAGTGTTTTGAAGTGGCTCTCACCACTACTTAAGAGAATTCTCATTAACTTTGAAGCACAAAGCATGTCCCTCTCTTGATCTCTTCAGACTAAATCCTGTAAGATGAAGCAGGGTTGTCCATACATAAAAAGAAATCTGATAATGCAGTAGGATGCTCTGGTTCTTCTCAAATATTGTTCGGTACAGGAAGATATCACATCCCCTTCACTATTTCTGGGTTTAATGTATTCCATGTCGCTCTACATAGAAAAGATTATGAAAATGCATTCAGCCACTATTTCCTTGACAAGTTTGTTTTCTTTGACTTATAAATGGCTGTGGAGAACAGGTCTGTAAATGAGTCATTGCATTTTGACTCTAGTGCGTTCAGCTGGCATACTGCATCTTGGCCCTATACTAGACCTAGGTGGCTTGCATTTTGGATAGTTATGTAAGTAATCAGGAAGTGGAATCTCCTAGGATGTTTATAAATATCACGAAGAGTCATTATTAAAATTATCAGGAATGATCCTGTAGATTATAGAGGATGGTCTGGAAAGCACAGAGAAGTTCAGATTGAAGTAGTTTTTCTCCACTAACCTGTACAGGAAAGAAAAGCACTCTATAAATATCAGTGCAACATAAACAACTCATTTCAATTCAAATTTGGATCCAGGCTGGAAGCTTAGAGTTTAGCACTGAGCCCATTTCAACACAGAACCAGCAGCAGAAAGTTTCCATAGTATTTACAGTTTTATTGGGAATCAGCAGATGGTGCTTCCACAAGGCCCTTTAAAAGTTCTACTTAATGAAATATATAGGTCGCTAGGTCATGCTGAAATGTTAATTTTAACTGTCTGTTCACTAAATAAGTTTCTTTCATTTTTTTAATTGCTAACCTACCTGTAACATGAGCAACTTATGCCAGAAGTTCCACTGTTACCCCTCCACAGATAACAGTGTAGGTACTCCAAGTCTGTCATTCTACATTTCTGGATTATAAGAAAAAATTGCATAGCTACTTTGCAAGGACTCCTTGAAATCTAAAAATACTGAATAAAGTTGGAGTTAGAGGCAAACTCCTGAACAAACCTGGAATGAGTATCTCACTGGAATATGGAAAAGAGCTGTGAGCATCAGTGAGTTGACCTATTACAGAGCAAGAGAATCAACAGAAAAGGCACAGTTGCCTGTACAGCCACAGTCTATCTTAACTTCAGGACCAAAAACAAAAGCTATTCCATGTCTCAGCTGACAAGATTTGGACGCTCACTTACACATACACCCTTACTTCCCCCTTTCCTGTCTGCCCCACTGTTGGCAAGAAATTGAGGAAAACAGTCACGAGGCAAAGGCTGTTTGTGCAGTCTTTCAACACACACTGCCAGACCTGGATGGCATTAGGATGTGACTGTGGGGATGGTACGCCATCAAGGAGTAGCATGTTCCTCCTCTCTGCAACAGCAGGCTGCCTTTCCAGCACTGGCACAGCACGCAGGTACATCTTCCCTCGTCTGGGTTATAAGACAGACAATCTCAGTGTTGGTGACTTCACTCTCCCTGCAGGTCCGTAGCACACATTCTGTGTTTGACAGCAGTGCTTCAAAATAGCCCAGGACCAAATATGCCATTCATAATTTCACTAAGATTACAATATCAAGGTATATGATCATTGCTGTAAATTTACAGTGACCCAGAATAAAACACATTTAATGTGTTTCTTAGAATGACACAAGAAAGAGCAGTAGACATTTTCCAACTGTTATGTTCTATTTTAACCCTAAATCTATCAGTCTTCTTTGCAAATTAACATTATGTACACAATGTTAGTCCATTTATATCCAACACCTTATTGCTTAGCAGTGGATTCCTGAAGGTTTCCTTGCAACATACTTAACTGTCTAAGGCCTAGGAGAAATAAAATAATTTCTTTGGTTCCAAACTATTTCTAATGGGATGAAAAATACCTATCTTTAAATCTGGCAGTAGGTAATACACCCAGTCAGTGGTAAGATTTATTTCCTGAATGCAACTGATCCGTGTAAATAAAATTTTAGCTTTCCTTAGAGCAGATAGAAGCCACTCCAGGAACAATAAAAGATGTTGTCAATGTGTGAAAGTGTCATTCAGTGAAGTTCATGGAGAAATGAATCAATGAAGTAGCTGCTGACAATCTGAGTTATGATGAAGATGCCCCTCCACCCATCTCCCTAAAAAAAACCCTCTAGAATTTCCATTTTTCCTTCATCTTGCGGTCTCTGCAGGTGATTTTTATTTACTTACTTTACAAGAAATTCAGTTAATAAAAGTTTGCTATTTTCTGTTGTCTCCACAAAAGACAGATGGCCACCAAATCTCAGCAACCAACAGTAAAGCAGGTGAGGGACTACCTGCAATCATCAATGTGGCATGAGTTGGCTGGGCAGACAGAGGTAGGACATCCTAGAGGGCAGCTCATCCTTAGTCCGTGGGGTTCCCTTGAACTTGATGGGAACATTCCTCAAGGAACACAGCAAACATGCCCCTCTGGACTGTTGCATGTTAAACATCAGCCTTTCAGGGTGCCAGAGCTCGGATCCTATCAGAGTGGTCTCGGGGGGCAGCACGCCTGGTGGCACGCCGTTGGGAGAACACTGGAGATATTTCCACAAGCGACTGAAATCCCATCCAGATCCACTAGAGGGTTATGCTGGAAGGACAAGCCTAAGCAGAGGCAGTGACAGGCAGGATGGTGTGCTTTGCCTCAGTGCAGTGCTAATACAGGCATATGGACTCTACATCACTAGTTTTTCTTGCAAGAGCAATTTAAGAAGTATAAACGCCCTAAATGTTGTCCTTTTCTCCATCTGTGCATCTGAGCCTTCAAAGCTCTCCATACACATCTTTCTCAGGCTGAATTTGCAGTCTACCAAACAAGAAAAGTTGTCTAATTGTAAGACATACAACAAAAGAATGTGATATCTCTTCTTCACAAACAGAATATTTACATTTTTTAAAAAAGGAATTATTGTTACTTAAATATCAATCAATGCCTAATAACCACATAGTTGAGAAAGTGCTGGGTCCTGGTCTAATAACAGGCATCACCTCTATGCGTATATCTTGTCTGAACAGAAACGCTCAAAAAGAGAGATAAGATCTAAAGATAATCTTGTTTCTGCATCTAGAAGAACATTAATTGAATCACAAACATCTTAGCACCTTAAACAAAACATTAAAACTATAAAGAAAAAATATAATTGCAAATAAATCCCTACTATCTAACTTCTCTCCCCACATCCAGACATACTTTTATATCTTATCTTTCATCTATGTGTCAAGTTGATACTTCTTTTAATTTGGGGTTGAAAGTTACCAGGGATTTATTCTCCTTTTTCTGTGAAAAAAATATTATTTTAATTCTGAAAACCTCCAAGTACATTTTAGGTATTTTCTCTCTTTTTTTTTTTTAATTAAGATTAATAGAATCAACACTCTTATACTGGACTGTTACTAGAATACCCTAGAATAAGAATTACCTGCAACTGTCCTGCTGCAGGATAAAAAGGAAGAGTATGTGCTAAAAAGGTTTTCAGAAGGCTTAAAGAGTATCCCAAAAATTATGTGTATCTTTAAGTAAGACAGGAAAAAAATAGTATTTTTATTTCATGTTTAAGTCATTGCAGACACTGCACGTCACATTGTTGGTGTGCCGTCATTTTCCTCAAGAGTCCATTACTTTACTTGACCAGTTGAATTTTGGGATATTGCAGTTTGAACGAAATAGCATGCAGACTCTGATACTTAAATTACTCTCTCACTGTCTAGATTTATTATGTCTTCATCTTTGAGATACTTCAGAATGAATTATTTTAAGTATTTGTGTTTTAGTAGTAACAGGTTACTAAATCATGCTTCAAAATTTTGTGGGTAAAGCATTCCATTGGCTGTGGAAGAACTTTCTTTCCACCTAATGGATGTTAAATCAGTTTTCACTTAGGATTTCCCTTGAATGCTTCCTTTAATTTTGTTTTTCTTTTATTTTACAAATAGGTAAGTTATGCATACATCAAAGACATGTAAGAACAGAGCTACTGGAATTCATCCTTAGTCCTCAAGAGGTCTCTCTTATTTTATGAATTCTTCACAGCTATAAGTCAGCTTGGAGTAGTGAACATTGTTTTAAATTAATACGTTCTCACATTTTCAATTGTCCCTCAAAATCTTCCTATCTGTCTGCTGCTAAGAACCTTATAAGTTTTTTTTCCTCTGTCAAAATACCATGAACACCAATGGAAATCTAATAGCACTAGCTTGGTTGGATTCTTTACTTTACAGTCCTCTCTGGAGGTTCTAATTACTCCATTATTTACTCCTATGCTATCCTTTCCTTTCCCTCTCCCCTGTTCCTCCACCAAAATCTCTTGAGTTTCTGTAAATTAATATGAAGAAAAGTGTCTGTCTCTGACACTCACATTTCCTTAAAGTAGGCGACTTTGGCTACTGTGCTTTCATATCTTTCAGGGACAGCACAGCTCCTTGCAGGACTGCATTTCCTAGTTGGAAAATCTAGTGTTTCTGTCAAGGACACAGGTGTTCTTAAAACACTAGGTACTGTAATCCAGACTTCCTATGTAGATCCACTTTAGTGCAGCGGTGAGTGTCCCCGCCTCTCATGTGAGAGACCAGGGGTTCGATTCCCACCAGAGAGGCAGTGGTGCCATTTAAGAGTTGGATCTGATGATGCTCGATGAGACTCGATGGGTCCCTTCCAACTCAGAATATTCTGTGAATCTGTGAATCTCTGCTTTAATCCATAAAAAATTATTTGCAAAATGTCATTGTTCTGCAGAGAGACCTGAAAATGTGACTGCCAACTCATCCAGAAACCAGACTGTATGAAAGAGAGATAACTGAATAAAAACCTACTTAATTAAACTGATTTGAGTCAAGCCTCTTGACATCCGTACACTTGACGTGGGACACACTGCAGTTCACTGAGGCAATCAGCCATTATAATCAGACTCATAAGAACCTCTGGTGAGAGAGATGAGGCCTGAGGCACCCTCTGGTTAACCATTATTGTCATCACTATAGAAAAGCAGGGACCTGCCAAGGCTCACAGGTTTGCTGGTTTTGATCCTACATAGTGAATGGCACTACTACAGCATTCAGATTAGAAGGCATATGAGTGCCCTGATGGATCAATTTTGTAACTTTCTTCATTTGCAGATATAGTCTTCCTTATATACAAAGCTGGAAATACTACTACTCTGCCTTCTCACCATCACCACCACAGAATTTCATCCTCCTCCATGATTTTATAAAGGATGCTCATAAAGTTCAATGAGCTCTGCAGGATATGGTCAATAAGTATGATGAGGGACTAGAAACAGACTGAGCTTAGTCTTAGGGCTTTTAAGATTGTGCAACTAGGGTTGAACTGGAAACAAGGAACACTTAAGACTTTCTACTGCCTGTAAAGAAAGAAAATGGCACAAACTTCATAGGCAGACCTCATAATTCTTTTGTCTTCAAATAAATAAAGTGAATCAACAGTAAATGTAATAGATAGAAATAAAAGACAGCAACTTAATATAGACCAAATCCTGTATGTCTGAATTTTATGAAGCAATAGTGAAACATTTTTTTTTAACAATCAACTTTTCTTTATAATTTCCCATTTTAAAACATGGGGCCAATCCAAGGATTTTGGCATGTATAAATGAGATATAGGAATACAGCAGCAAGAAAGAATGACCAGTGGAGACAGATTTAGTTAAGATATGGGGCTTCTCTCTGCTGAACCATAGGCTATCTATATGCCTTTGGGCACATGGTTTTGTGCTTGATTCAGTCGCCAGAGAAAAGGTAGGGGTAGGGCAGAGAAAAGAAAGCAAAAGCTCAAACCCACACCCTTCAAACCTGCGGCTGCATGTGCTACCTCATGTACAGAAGATGCACTATCAAATCTTCCAAACATCCAGGAAGGAAGGGTACTGTACTCTAAGGAGTAGCAGTCCGGATATCAGTCCCTCTATTCCAAACTTCTGGCTCCTCAAGTCACCTCTTGATCAAGTGTAGAAGAAAGTGTACGTGAACTAACCAAGTTAGTGGACCGAACAGTAGCCACAGGGATCACTACCCCCCCCTTCTTGAGGGAGTATTAGGAGGATATAAGCCGAGACAGTATGAAGCCAGCAAATTCTAAGCATTTCATGCAGAGCCTGCACTGTTAAAAAGGTTATGTATGCAATAGGTCCCAAAAGGAAGCATAAATTACTCTGGCCTCTTCACTCTTCCAATACTGCTAGTATTTGTAATTGTATTTATTCCATAAAAGCCTGACTTCAAAATAAGACTTCAGGAGGTCAACAAATACCACTATTCAGTACTGCAGTAAAACAAGTCTACAAAGGTACAGGCAGTGCTATTTACTTAGTATAACATAGTAGTTTCAATTTGTAGTAAAAACTAATTTTGGAAATTCATTTTTGTTTTTGTGATGGCAAAAATAGACTTTTTAATGGACTGAACATTCTTGATGACCTGAGAAGAGATGTGTAATTCTGTACTAGATCCTGAAATAAGCTCCTTTACTACTCATAAAAATAAAGCTCATCACAATTGGGAAAAAAGCACTTCTTTGTTTCCATCACAGGCATGACCTTAACTTCCCTAAAATTCTTTGTCACAGTTAGTTTCATTTAGATCATTATTTTTGCTGAGAGCTCTGTCTAATCAATTTCTTTCCTTATCAATATGTGTAACATAGTCCTAACAGGTGACATTTGGAGCACTTGGAGTTTACCAATATGTACCATGTAGGACAATTTCAATAATGTCCGAGTAAACTGGCACTGGCTAAACAGCAGTCTAGAATCCATTTGGCTCCATTAATCTCTGAAAGTAAACTATTAAAAGTGATCCTCTTCCGTGATGGGCAATAAAGTAAATATAAACCTCACAATAAGAAGTTAATGATCTGTCCCTAACAAGGCTGTAATTTTGAAGCATTCAAGCACCTACTCTCTCAGTCGAGATCCAGTACATCACCAAACACATGCATTGAGCTGGAAACTGTTCGTTACCCTTCTTGCCTTACTATATATATTCACTTTGTCACAGTTGGCTACGGGTATCACGCTTAACAGTGATTTTTATTCCATTTAAACTCCAATCCAGGACCTACAGTTAAACACAACCTTTTTTGAATTAGAAAGTTACATGACTCCACAATTCCAATGAATCAGATATGCCCTGCACATTAACTTTAATAGAATCAAACTAATAATAAGAAGAATAAAGTAATGACAAAAATTAAGTGAATTTTCACAGTCATTATCTATATACTACGTCTGTTGTCACTTTATCTTTGGTTTACTCTTCAGCCCTGGTTCAGCTGCAACTGATTGCCAACTGACATGCCTCTTGAAGTCTGCCACACAAAATGTTCCAGACCTTAAAAGTACAAGACCCACATATAACCCCTCCATTCCTAAAGCACCATACTCCTCATCTATAATTGCAACTTAAAAATTTGAAGTTTTGTCACCAAGAATGACATAGCTTCATTTGGCAGAGTTGTGCAAGAAGAAAAGGAAGCTGGGCAAGAGCCATTCTTCACTGAGCACATGACTTAAGACAGCCAAAGGTTGAAATGGCCTTCCAGAGGCTGTTCTATTTGACAGCTTTGCTCTCTCCATGCTCCCTCCCACTATGCCACTTCTTAAGGCTTTATGTGGAAATGCATTGTTTGGAGTTGATGGTGTTGTTTTTCCAGCATTTAGGCATTTCTTTATAATAGTGACATCTGAACTGCTGTTTAGAGTAGGTTTCCCACAATAATTACAGCATCTTTCCTTTTTTTTTTTTTTTTTTAGGTTTCAAAAAATCATTTGAATCTATCTCAGAATTCCTGTTCCTGCTGAAAACACTGCAGACTCAACAAGGGGACATTTTCTGCCCTAGAAATTCCATGGTCTGTTGCACATTTCCAGTTGTTTTATATTCTCTGAAATAATACAGAGGAGTATTCAAACAAAAAACAGCAATGCAATGAATCAGTGAGCCCTTTATAATTTTTCATTTCACTTCCTCACATAGTTAATGTTTTTAATAGTTTCCTTAGTTTTTTTCCAGTCCCACTTTCTACTGGAATTTTTTACTTTTGTCCAAGTTTTCAGTAACCTGGAAAGCTTTCGCAACATTTTTAACAACCTGTTTTCATTCCGCGCACATTAAACCTCTTCTTGCCACATCATATCCTGTTTGGAATGAACACTGAATAATAACACTTGCTGCACTTCCTCAGTGCTGGTTCATGGTACTACCAACACAAGAGAAGAAAATGTCTTTGGAGTGCCTAAGACACCTTGTCCTACTTGGATCTACAGGAAGAGGTAAGTACCAAAGTGTAGAAGGATACACAATTTTGTTACAGTTATACCCCATCATTTGCGAGGAACAGGTCATGCCAAGGGCCTTGCAGAATATCAACCTCGCAAAGAAGCGCAGGTCATTAATATGCATGCAGGCCACACCCACTGCTCCTCCCCCCGGCACTCCGGAGCACTGCGGACACTTCTCTGCTTCTCCCCTTGGGATCTCTCAGCACAGGGGAGCAAAGGGAACTGTTTCCAAGCCCCCTCTGACTCAGGAGACCTCCACCCCAAGAATCTGTGGGCTTCTCTAGGCTGCTGTGACTGCGCACTCACAGCCCAAACCCTGTGCTGCTGCTCCCTCCTCCCAACCCCGGTCCTCGTTCCCACGGGGTCCCAGCACGGCATCGCAGCCCCGCAGCTGCCCCGCGCTAGCAGCCCACACCAGCAGCCCTGGTGGGCCAGGCATCGGGCGCTGGCAGCCCCGGCGTGGTGCCCTGGTCCCGTGGCTATGCCGCGCCAGCAGCCCTGGGGGGCCAGCACGGGGCCAGGATGCCACACTGGGACGCCACGGGAATGAGAACTGTGGCTGGGGGGAGGGAGCAGCGGCGTGGGGTTTGGGCTGTGAGCGCGCAGTTGCAGTAGCCTGGAGAAGCCCACAGATTCTTGGGGCGGGGGGATGGGGTGTCTCCTGAGTCAGAGGGGCTCGGAAACCTGGCTGCTGCCACCATGCATGCTCGCCATTCTTCCACGGCAGGGAAAGGGTGTCCCCGGGCTCTGCTCGGCATTCCTGGAGCCTGGGAAACCTTAACTACTTTGCAACACTGCGACACCCCGTTCCACTTATGGCAGGGCAGGGGGAGGGAGTGTGGTTATCGGAGTTTCCTTCCCTTTAACATCCACCAGTCCCGGGAGAGGTAGCGCTGCCCGTACGGTCCCAGAGAGTGGGGGAACAGAAGCCTCCTCCTGGCGCAGCGACAGCTGCCCCCTCCCAGCACACAGAGCTTGCCCGACCTCGCTTGCCTCAATTTCATGGGGCAGTTTCCTGGGTCAGGCATGGGACACGGCGCCGCCATTGCAAGTTCCCTCCCCGCAGGGCGGGGTGAGTCCCATCCCACAGGCACTGCGGCACCGCCCCTTGGCAGAGCAGAGGCACTGCGCATGCATCGGCCGGGGAAACTCGCAGATGGCTGAAGCAAAATTGCGAGAAATTTTCCTCGCAAATCGCCGGGGTCGTAATGGAGAGGTCGCGATGCATCAGGAATTCACTGTATTACACCCTGAATCACCAACAAAAGGTTGGAAAGGGGTCAGTTTAGCTAATGTCACATATATGTCAGTTTTATCTCCCCTAAAGCATGAATGCCACATGTCTACATGATCTTTCTGTAGTATGATCCAGAAAGAACAGTTTTACCAGTGGTGAAGTCCCTACTACCACGTTATTCAATCCACGGCCCACTACCTGAAAACATAAATCAAGTTTTTGGTCAACTTAAAGAAAAAATACCAACAGCATAAAATGCAAGTCCTGTATTCAACAGTCTTACTGATGTCTAGGAGTAATTTTAGTATAATACCACACATACTCACCTCACCACCTAATATTAGAATTCAGTCAAGATATTTTAGAGCTTAGCTTTTCAGGAATTAGTTTGCTTATTTTTCACAGGAAAGTCTTGGTCAAATCAAGAAATGAACTTTTGTAATATAATTTTTGTGCTATTTTATGCTGATAAAAAGCATGTCAAATTTCTACAGAGACGGTTGTTGAAGGACTGTATTGCCCCACACTTTAAAAAAAAAAGGGGGGCAGGGACAGATGGACGAGAAGCTTTCCAAATGGAACAGTACTATCTGTGGTACTCAGAAAAGTCCTTAAATCTGATACCTGAGAGGCAAATGATGGGAACTTTTGCAAAAGTGCAGCTTTTCAGAAACAGGTCTTTCCTTGTGTAATACCTAATCAGGACAATTAGACGGCAACAAAGGAAGCTAACTAACAAGTCTTCTCTCCTACCAGAAGAGGACGTTCTACCTTTATTTGAGTACTTGCTCTGTGGGAGAGGCCAGTTTTGCGAGAAACCACATGGGATGATGAATTCATACACCCAGGACCACAGAAGGGCGTTTGACTTGTTCTCTGCGTCCTTGAACGTTAGATTGGAGGTGGCCAGGATAGCCGTTCCTGTTTTCACTTGTCCAAAATCTAGGTCCCTTCCAAATAATCACTTTTGGCCTGGAGTCCTATCCACATCCTTGAAAAACTTTTTAGCCGATGTCCTCTTTTATCAAAGGGAGGGTTCCAATCTGGTCCATTTTTGAGACAAGCAACCTTTCTTCTGTGGAGAGGCAGCACAGTGAGGGGAAAGGAATAAAAGGAAATAAATTATAATGGTATTGTACTTATCACAAAATAAATATTTCTCCTAAGTATACGTACATGTGTGTATGTATGTATATATATATATTACTAGCATATGTTACACAAAGTTACAGTTGCGTATTACTTTTCTTACTTCCCAGTATTTTGCTGCAATTTTTCTCAGAGGCTAGTCACTGTTGTGGATTATGGAATCTGCTGTAGCTGTGCCTATATTAGAAGTAGGACACAGAAATATATTTTATGTAAATTGAGAGCCAAATCTGAATTTTCTGAAGGTTTGAGATGTTAGTATAAATGGGTTTTTTAATGCTTTATTATTCCAAGATCAGGGCCAGCTGCAAAGATTGGATTCACGTCCAAAACCCTATATTAAAATGCATACACTTCTTGGTAGAAAGAAGTTTTAAAACCTGCCAGGCTGAAAACAACACTCTTTTTGTGTTCTGCCTGGCAATTCAGTTACAGTCCGACCCTATTGGGTTGTTGGGGGTTTTTTTGGTAGTTTAAACACGATTGTTGACAAAGCAGAAAGGGATGGAGTATTCATAAAGTGAGGCACACAGCGAGGAAGAAGAAAGCATTTCTGATTATACAATATATCCCTGACATGTTCTTAATCACAAACCAAATATTTAGCATTTAAAAAAGAACATTATTTAAAAAAAAAAAGGAAAACAACAAAAGAAACAGCAGCTGTTTCTATGTGATGTCAGAGAACAGGTGTGATACAAATCTCCATACCAGTGCAATTATATTGATCTCCTGATGATGCACGCATGAAGCACATGTGCAAATCTTATCGACCCATCCGGCATTTCATTTCCAGGAACATGGCCTGAAAACGCCTCTCTATAATTGAAAACATTATCAGGATAAACACCGCATTGGCCAATTACTAAAAAACACACACACCGAGCACGGGAAGGTGAGCCCGGCCCCGCAGCGCTGCCGGCACCACGGCCTCGCCGGGGTCCCCCCGGGACACCCCCGGCCCCGGCGCTGCTCCGAGGGGGTCGCGGTGGCCGGA
>WEKX01023079.1:54124-65221 GCA_013390025.1 Pitta sordida
CCGTATAGATTTAAAGAGAGACTGCATTCAGAGCCTGACGTTCATTCAATAGAGCGATCATAAGCAGGCTGGCTAGTGCTCGCTCCCTCTCCCTACTCCCCCTCACGCTGTCTCTGCGTCTCGCTCACTCCCTGCTATACTGAGGATGTTAAATCAGAGAATCCACTCGGGCATGCTCTTACTTCTGATGTTTATGTGCCACTTCATGGAAGATCATACAGTGCAGGGTAAGACCAGATGGTTTATTCGCAGATATGTTTCTTTAATATTACTATTGTTTTCTCTCTTTCGGGCATGATTTAGTTTGCTTGCAGTGTAAACGCCTCTCTCCAAGGTCCAACAGAACAGAAGTTAACTATGGGCATGGGATTGCTTTGTACCCAGGTGCGGAAGTGTCATTTAGATCGCTTTTTGATCGGCTCTTCGCACTGTTCCGCAAAGGCACAGAGGTCAGATAGGATGTTTCTTTTTATTTATTGTTATTATGCAGCATGAATGAAGAGCAGCATCGCGAGGGAACTTTCCCAGTCTCGGCTCCGAATGAGTGCTCAAAGTTTGTTGGTAATTTAGCTCAGATTTTTATCTCGCCTGATTGAAGGAGAGGTAGTGATGGAGAGCCCCGCTATTGCAGCTGACATTTTTAAAAACCCATACGTGGTCGTTTTTCTGACACTCCTTTAATATTGGGATTCCTTCCTCCTCCTTACCGTGTGTGTGTGTGTCTGTGTGTCTGAATAAATACCAGCGTTGTAAATTCTGCACTGAAGAGTATACTTCAGTAACTTGGTCGTTTGGGGGGCTTTATTCGCCGTGCGAACAAAACAAACCCGAACCTGATAGTGACAACTCTTAGGAGCCCTCTTCCACACAAGGGAATGTTGTTTTTTAGTTTGGGGGCTTTTTTTCCTTATCTTGACTATGTTCCAACAACTTGGATATCTTACCGTTGCTTATTTCATATTTTTTTTTCTCCCCCACTACTGATACAGACCATAAATTAATCTAATGTAGCCAACTGTAAGACACAAAACTTTTTTCTTTTTTTTAAAGGCTGTTGTTTGTTCTATAATCTTTAGCGGGGAGTGGGGGGTGGAGGGTCTTCCCCCGCGCCCAGCGACATCTCGGCTGGTCGATCCTGACCCCTCACTGCGGTACATTCCCATCGGAGTAAGGAGGCAGGATCGAGCCCTGGCTAGATTAGCAGCAGAATCAATTGGTATTGAGTTGCTGGAGAAGTCACATTGGTTATGCACGAGAGACTCATCCCAACCAAAATGCTTCAGCTAAAAAAGGGGGAGTTGCTTGGACTAATGTTCTTGGCGTGACTCCACAAATAACAGGGATACTAGGAAAAAAAAAAACCGCAAAAAATAACCCCAACAAAACCCACTCTATCCGGTGTAAGGACAGTGTATTTTCCTCTGAAATGCTTGCAGAAGAGATAGCACCTATAACTTTTCCAGCGTAATCGATTTTTTAAACTCTGTAGGGACCTCCTACTCAAAGTGTCCTTGTATTTTACGTACTTTGATCACTTTTTTTTTTAACTCTGCTGATTTATTTTAGCGAAGGAAAGACATTTGTTAATAGAAGCAGGAAAATGTGGAGATTTCGAAAGACTCGCTAACAGCAAATGTTCCAAATTCGTGCAGATTGCAAAATGGGCTGGGACTGAAACTGTGCGGCACTAAAACAATGCTGCTGTGCAGCCGCGGTGAGGAGGAGAGAGCAGGGGGAGGAGGAAGGAATTTGCAAGCGCGATTTTCTTTTTATTCCCTTTTAAATGCACATCCTTTTCAAGCCTCTGTCACGTGTCGGCAGTGCTCCTTCTGCTCTACATATGGAATAAATACCTCCGAAAACCGTCTCCTCCTGTTTGGGTTGGGGTTTTCCTTTCTTTTAGTTTGTTTTGCTTTGTTTGAGGATCTGGTTTGGGGGGTGGGGGGTTGGAGGGGTTTGTTGGTTAGTTTGTTCTTTTGTGGATTTGGGGGAGACTTTTTGGTTTNCTGCGGGTTATGAAACGGGACAAATTAAAGGAAACAATCTAGTAAAAGTCACGGCAAGGCGCACGTGCTGTGTCTGGGTCACTGGTGGCCGCCACTGATCCGTCTGGGTGTCCCCCCCCGCCCCCTGCCCCGCAGCTGGGAACTGCTGGCTCCGGCAGGCGCGGAACGGGCGCTGCCAGGTCCTCTACAAAACCGACCTCAGCAAGGAGGAGTGCTGCAAGAGCGGCCGCCTGACCACGTCGTGGACGGCGGAGGACGTCAACGACAACACGCTTTTTAAGTGGATGATATTTAATGGGGGAGCCCCAAACTGCATCCCGTGCAAAGGTGAGGGGGTGCTGGCGAGCTGCTGCGCGCTGAGGAGCGGCTCATACACGGGCTGGGGGAGGAGGAGAGGGGAGAGAACTGGAGTGGGGCAGCGCGGTCCTCTCTCTTCCTACCTCTTTAGGGCTTTGAAGGGCGTCTCGTCTCGGGATAGGGAAAGGGACTTTTCCCTCATTGGCGGGGGAAATTTACCTCAAGTGGTGTTCCCTGGAGGCGGGTGGGGAACGTTGTTGTTGCTCCGGGCTCCGGGTTCACGGTGTCTTTTTTTTTCTTTAAGCAGTTTTGATACCAGGTCTGTTCTGCACATCTGGTACTAAAGTGGTGCCTCTTTCCTTCCATCAGAAACATGCGAGAATGTGGACTGTGGACCCGGGAAGAAATGTAAAATGAATAAGAAGAACAAACCTCGGTGTGTTTGTGCTCCGGATTGCTCTAATACCACTTGGAAGGGCCCCGTGTGTGGCTTAGATGGGAAAACCTACAGGAACGAGTGTGCCCTTCTCAAAGCCAGATGTAAAGAGCAGCCCGAACTTGAAGTCCAGTATCAGGGCAAATGCAAAAGTAGGTTTGCAAATCTAATCCAATCTCCCTCAAATGTCAAAGGGTGTGTGTCTGAGTAGGGAGGAGATGTTGGATATACTTCCTGATAGAAACCAGAGTAATGTTCCAAGGATTGGAAGACAGTAACTAGAACATACTCAACAGACAGGAGCATAGTTGAATTGAGAGTTCCCCATAGACTAGCAGCACTTGTGGCCCACCAGCTGTCCTGTGATGGGAAGGCTTCCTCCAGCAGCCCTTAAATGAGGAGAGTTGCTGAAGGCTTTTATCTCATCATTTGTTTCATTGTGTCACGTATTTACCCCTCACTGGGACTCCAGTATCTTCTGCTAATCATTGTGTGTTTCTGTCTGCATTTCAGAGACCTGCAGGGATGTCTTATGCCCAGGCAGCTCAACATGTGTGGTTGACCAAACCAACAATGCCTACTGTGTGACATGTAATCGAATTTGTCCAGAGCCTACCTCCCCTGAACAGTATCTCTGTGGGAATGATGGCATAACTTACGCCAGTGCCTGCCACCTGAGGAAAGCCACCTGCCTGCTGGGCAGATCCATTGGATTAGCCTATGAAGGAAAATGCATCAGTAGGTATCTTGGTATGAGGGTAAGGAGGGGGGAGCTTCCTCAATCACCTGTTTCCAGAGTATCCAGTTTGTGCAACTGGATGGATGTAGTTAGTGCTGATGAGGAAGAGAGACTTTCAGCAACCTGGGTTAGTGCTCCCATCCAGGAGGACGAGAGGAAGGGTGAACTTTGCCCTGGAAAAGATTGCAAAGAAGACAAGGGAGAAGAGGGCCTGATCCAGCTATGGCTGTGGGTGCTCACATTAGTATCCAAGGGAGAAGAAGCTTCCATCAAATAGATGGTGACATGGTTACAGTGTAAAAAGGTCTTGGTGTTCAGTGCAACTGGATTCCTGGAAACAATTGTCTTCAAGTGGTCTTGGCAAAGCTTATATAAACTTAATTGGAAACATCTGATCACTTTTTCCTCTTTAGAAGTAATTTTGGAATTTGAAGATGGTGAGTGGAGATAGGAAAATAATCTCTGTGCGCTCTGACAATTTTGTTTTGTGATTTCTAGAAAGGACTGATAGTGGAGTGTGTTACAATGAAGTACCTGCAGGGCAACCTCTGCTCCCCAAAACTGCTGGGGGAATTCAAGGCAGTCTCAGGTTGCTTTTAGTTGGCACAGGTTGAGGTGAATTCCCTTTCAAGTCTTGTAGACAACTCCTTTCTGTGGGTTAGTCTAAAAATAATAGATGTAGAAATGCTGGACCTGTTGACAAATCGTGAGCTTACTGCAAATTTGGGGAGTTGAATTTCCACTGACATCAAATGGAGGAGGAAAGTCATGTACAATAGGCAAATGTAATTCTATATTCCCAGGGCCAAACTTTGCTGGCACAGCTGTCTTTCCTCCCCCACATATAGACAGGCAATGTTATCCAAGGGAATACTTGCTTAAGCAAAATCAGCAAGTATCACATCTACTACATCTAAGTTTCGTTTCTTCACAGTTCACAGGGGGAAAAAGGGGTTTTGGGGTGACTTGTAATTGCTTTTCTTTCTGTTTTGTCTTTTCACTTACCTCTGTTATCCTGTGTGTCTTTTTAGAAGCCAAATCTTGTGAAGACATTCAGTGCACTGCTGGGAAGAAATGCCTGTGGGATTTTAAGGTTGGTAGAGGTCGGTGTGCCCTCTGCGATGAGTTATGCCCTGAAAGCAAGTCAGAAGAGGCAGTCTGTGCCAGTGATAACACAACTTACCCAAGCGAGTGTGCCATGAAAGAGGCAGCCTGCTCAATGGGTGTGCTTCTAGAAGTAAAGCACTCTGGATCTTGCAACTGTAAGTGAGATTTTTAACTCTGCAGACACTTAGAGCTTCTGAAGGCGATACCTAGGTAATGAAGACTTACACCTTTAAACATAAGAAAGCTTGATTTATTGATTCAAGGTACAGTAGAGTATAAGTATCTATCACGCACACACTTTGGTTGCTGATAAAATGCAATAGACCTCCAACAACGAGCTGGCCTTCAAGTTGGAGTTTTGGGGATGTTCCAAGGACAAGCCATTCTATCAGAAAGGTGTTGCCCGAGGAGTGTAATTCTAGTGACTTTTTTTTACTTTGTCTGCTCTCGTGTGCTTTGCTGATTGCTTTATTAACATCTGGATAAACTCTTTAACTCAGTCCAAAACAACAAACTTAAAGGTAGCACAGGGGCACCTGGTTTAGCACAGTTGCCTCTACTAACTCTGAATGAAGGACACAAAGCAATTAAACCTAGAACACAGGAGCGCTTCTTATTTGATTTCAGGAATCTGCCAATAAAACCTGAGCCATTGATTCTTCAGAACTTTCTGCAGTTATGACTTCATAGATTATGTATAAAAAAACCTTATTGCATAACAGCAGATGCCAAAGAGCATCTCACTACAAGCCGCATAAAATGCAACGCTGTATTATGGCTGTTCAGAGGGCTTTGAAAACATGCACTGAGCTGCTTCTGCGCTGTTGTTGTCCTTATTTAAACAACAGCTCCCCTGTATTCCCCCATCTAGCCATTAATGAAGACCCAGAGGATGAAGAGGAAGATGAAGACCAGGACTACAGCTTTCCTATATCTTCCATTCTAGAGTGGTAAAACCTCCATCACTATTGGAACAGCCATTGGGCACAAAATCAATGTCCATACTGTAAATAAGTGTATGCTTATTTATTTTGGGGAGAAAAAAAAGTATACATATAGTTGAGTCTCGTAGACATTTATTTATACTGTGTCATGTTTTATAATTTATACATAAAATGTCTGGTTGACTGTACACCTTGTTTTTTGAAGAAATTTATTCGTTATGGGAAGAGCAGTGTTATTTATTGTGAGGTCTCTTGCTTGTAAAGTAAAGCTTTTTCCTTGTGAACTATAAAAGTCCATTCCTTAGAGCCTACCCACATCTCTGTTTCACTGATGTTAACTTCCACTTTAACAATTTGCATGTCAGTTTCTGTTATGTTTATTTATTGGATTTTCTTCTTGCCAGTTCTCTACATAAAAGATCCCTCATGTTTTTGTTTACAAGGAATCTTGACTGACCAAAAGGTGTTGTAACTGACTTAAGTATACTTTCAGGGTGCAGTGGGGCGATCTTTAAGGAAACTTCTTCCACTTAATTTTTCTCTGCTTCTGATCACATCATGTAGTGAAGTGATCTCAATGTATTGAGCGTTTATAATGTACTATTCATATTCTAGACCCAAAGAAATTGGATTATGAAGGTTGATAATAGCTATAAGGCTAACTGTAGTAAGAATAAAGTTTTTATTTTATTTTTACTAGTTTTTTGGGGATTTTTTTATAACATGCATACATGTTTTTTCAGGTGTTTCCTCTAAGATGGTCTTGCAGTACCACTTTTAAAGTTTTCTCTTGCCAATCAGTGTGTTGCTAAAAGTTATATCAAAGCTTTATCAGTTCAAGTTTCTTGCTTTTCATAATACTTTTTTTCTGATGCAATTTTATATTTTCAAACATGGCGAGTTAAATATAAATTCATTTAAATATATAGTTTTGTACTTTTCTACCATGTAAATGTGCAATGTATATAGAAGTTATAATGTGTATTTGTAAATAAGTGATGAGTGAAAAAAATAAAAAGTGGAGTTTTCCGTAGATGCAGTCCTCAGTTTTTCATTCTAAAGGGTTCTCTCTCTCTAGAGCCTTGTGTGCCATGCAGCAAGCGTCAAGGCTGAAGCTCTCAGTTCACATTGATACAAGGAACCCTTTTTTCTGATAGGAACAATGTTCCTTACTAGTTCATTACTATTTAATTGTAAATCTAGGTAAAATGATAGAAGAGATTTGTCATAATTTTCCTTCTCAAGTCTCTAAATAAAAAGTCTGTCATTTCACAGAATCACAGGATGGCTTGGATTAGAAGGGAACTTACAGATCTATCATCAACCCTCCTGCCATAGTCAGGGACACGTTCCATGAGACCATCCATCCAACCTGGCCTTAAAAACTTCTAGGGGTGGGGCATCCACAACCTCTTCAGGAAACTTCAGAGAATCATAGAGTGGTTTGGATTGGAAGAGACCTTAAAGATCATCTCATTCCAATCCACTTCCTGTGGACAGGAACAGTGAAAGGTCACTAGATCAGGCTGCTCAGAGGCCCCCCTCCAGCTTGGCGTTTAACAGTTTAACAGTTCCAGAGATGTGGCATTCACAACTTCTCTGGGCAACCACTTTCAGTGCCTCACCGCCCCCACACTAAAGAGTTTCTTCCATATATTTAACCTAAATTTCCCCTCTTTCAGTCTTAACCCATTAAACATTGTCCCATCACTATAGTTCCTGACAAAGATTCCCTTTCCATCTTCCCTGCAGGCCCCCTTCACATGCTAGTGGGTTGCTCCAAGCAACCTTCTCCAGGCTCAACAGCCCCAACTTCCTCAGCCTGTCTTGGTAGGGGAGGTACTCCAGTTGCCTTGTCAAATTCGTGTCCCTTCTCTGGACTTGCTCCAATGGTTCCATGTCCTTGTGTTGGGGGCACCAGAGCTGGATGCAGTGCCCCGGGTGGGGTCTCACAAGATTAGAGTAAAAGAGTAGAATGATCTCCCTTGACCTGCTGGCCATATTCCTTTTGGGGTTGCCCAGGGTTCCATTGGCTTTCAGCACACACTGCTGGGTCATGTTTTTTTCATCAACCATCACTACAAAGTCTTTCTCCACAGGGCTGCTCACACTCTATTCTCCACCCAACCTGTAGGTGTGTCTAGAATTGCCTTGACACAGGTGTAGGACCCTGCACTTCACTTTATTGAACTTCATGAGGTTTGCATTGGCCCACCTCTCGAGTGTGTCAAGGTGTCTCTGGATGGCACCCCTTCCCTCACTTTCATATCTCCAGGAGGGTTTTAAATACGCATTTGCGTTTTTGCTATGCTGCAGATTCATTTAGTTGACCAATAGAAAAAGCAAAACAGAGTCTGCTTCCTCAAATTCAAGATGTGTAACAAATCACAGGAAAAAAAACCAAAACGCAAAAAACACCGAAAAAGCTACTCCAACAAACCATCAAAGAGCACACTATCACTTGAAAATTATTTTTGTTCCAAAAGAAAGTTTAATTCATAAGTTCTTTTTGGTCAACCTATATTCAGACTGGACTTGTAGGACTTGTAGGACTAATACTATGAATACTAATACAATGGAGAGAGGAAAGCTAACCAGCATAAGCACACTTGAGACCAAAATCCTGTTTTATACTATCTGGGTCATGCTCTTCTCACAAATAAGGCTCTGCTTGAAAACAATTCTCCTTCATACTAGATAAAACTTAAAAACATACTTAAGCACCTCATTCATGATATTTTCAGTATTTTGCTGAACTGAGGTCTGAGAGAAGTTGTTTCAACTTTTTAGTTTAACAACAAATCCTATTTGAAGGATCTTCTTGCTATAGTCTTCCATATATTTTCTCCTACATACAGAAAGCTCTAATTTGTTACAGATTGTTTAGCATTATCCCAAACAAGTATAATTTATTCATCTCTGAGTAAATAAAAATCCAAGCATGCATTTATAATACTGTATTCAGAATAATTGCAAAAAAAATTTTGCCCTTTGTCCTCCTGTTATGTCAGTTAGGCAAGTACTTCTCTTTGGAAGGAAGTACATGATGAGAGGAGCAAAGAGAAGGATTTTGGTCTCCTGAGGGAACAGAACCCAAAATAAAAGAGAACAGCGGCCAAGAGAACAAAGGTATGGAAAAAGAATCTATCAGAATGTCTCTCAAGGAACCTATAAATACATGACAATAACATGTTTAATAGATACGGCAACTATCAGAGAAGATTTTTCTTAAATTTGGTTAGATGTCAGCTACTTCATTTCCAACAAAACAATAACATTAAAGTACTGGTTTTAATTGTAAATATATTTACATATCTTACAGAGGGACTGTAGCATAGCAGGATTTCTGGGTTCTAATTTTATGACCTGGTGCTGGTTGACAAAATAACTTTGAGAAATAAGTCCAAAAAAGAAACAAAAACGCCAATAAGGTATGTTTAGACCAGTACATGTATGCTAAATGACACAAAAATCTACATCATGTTTTTGCGGATAAAATTACCTAAAAGTTCAGATACTGCATCTCTCATTGCTCCTGCTATTTCTACACAGCTGAAAATCTTGAAGCCTACCTTGCACCAAAACCTGCTTGTGATGTACACATGTGGCATGTCCTGAGAGGCTCCATGAAGTAAGCATCTTCTGAGCATGCCTAACATACACCAGCCTCATCATGAAGCTCAACAGCCCCAGAGACTTTCTCCCAGAAATATGTCCAGAGATTGTGGAGGAAGAATGCCAACATTTTTCATAACATTGTACTTGTAGATAAAACATTTGGTCTTGAAGTGGGAGATGCAGGTTTACTGCCAGTCTCTTTCTGAGGTGGTCTTTCCCGCCTCTCCCTAGAGTCCATCCAGCACCAGCTCTAAGTCAATCTCAGGCTGGAGAACTGTCTGCCACACCTGCTGAAGCCATACTTCTATATTGGACAGGAAGCAAGATTCATCGAGAGAGGATAATTTGCAACCTTAATAGGTGCTCCTTTTGAAGAGGAAGTCCTGGGTTATTGCCCCAGGGGCTGCCTACACGTTTTGAATTTGTAATTGAGTAACATACATAAACAGTGCTTGAAGCAGAGGCCAGAATCCAGGTTGCTTCCCCTCCTCCTTCCCTCAGTAGGTAAATGCCTCCATCTTTGAGCTATGAAATCATGTTTAATTCTCTGTTTAAATCAAGATTACAAATCTCACATATTTTTCTACATTAAGTCATAGTATAAGAGGCTGGAGAAGGTTTATTTTTTTCATTCTCTCTTCTAGGCTAGGCTTTCTTCTATGGGAAACTTGCTGGGAAGTGGAAATATTAATATATTTCCTTCAGTCTAAAGAAGGTGCTGAATCAATTTTTTGCTTGTTTAGTTAATTTGATTTTCTTTTGGTTTGGGTTTTGGAGGGGTGGTATTCATTTTGTTATGTTTTGTTCTGTTTCCTCTCTCAATGCATGGGCTACTCTGGATGTTGTTTAAATGAAGAAATGATGTCTGGATGTACAGGAAGGTACAAGAAACTCTGAAACAATGTGCACAAGCTCCTAAAACCAGAAGAGAAATAAATTTTTAGAAATCTCTTTCTCTTCAGTGTTTTGTAGTGTCTGGCATACGTGTTCCCCTTGTTGTAAATCACATTCCTGAAACTCCTAGCTTACCATGGAGTATACTTTGGTACTGAGTCCCAAGTCTGTGAACTCCATTCACAAATGCCGGCAAAGTAACATAGAGTGGAGTGTGTATGTTTGAATGTGTGTATGCCAGAAATCCATATTCTGGCACTAAAGAAAAATCAACAGAATTTTAAGAGATTCAGCTTGAGGTATCTGAGCAATATGAATGTTGCCTCTAAAGACCTGGTTCCCAGATATATTTGTCTGCACAACACAAGCAAATGAGAATACACAATTCCGATCACACTTGAATGCATTCCTGATAGGTGTTTTCTTATGACAGGCTTAAGAACAGTATCATAGTCCTCTTTTGCAACTTTTACCTCTTTGCTTATCTTCTGCCTGCTAATACACCTCAACTAAAGCTATATTTCAAGCCTCTCAGCAAATTTCAAACAGCTGCCACTTTTTTTCTTTTTTCCACTTTTTTTTTTTAAACATAAAAGTATTCTTTTCCTCCAAATAGGATTCAGGTAAAATTAAATATCAGTATGCAGTGCTGTTCTCTGGGCTGTGACATTTTACTATATGATGAAACACCAGCACAGAAACATCTGTATCTTATCCCTTTGAAGAACTAGGATTCCATGCTATCTCATGAAGCATAGCATTTGTACATAGACCAAGGCATTCACAAGATATCATAATTTAAATTCATTACTACCTGAAGATAAGGTGATTATATTTTTTGCTTGATATTCCTGTAATTCCAAGGCCTGTCTGACCCATTATGACAGGATGAATTTTGCAGGTAGTATATGAAAAACAGTTTGCACAAGTTAACTATTTTTTCCTGATAGACATAAATACATAACAGATTCAAGTGGCAGGATTTTGCTTACAGTCATTTGGGATCATCTGTATAATTCACATTCATTACTTCTAAGTAGTGTGGCCAATGAAATC
>WEKX01023080.1:18541-56233 GCA_013390025.1 Pitta sordida
AACTACCTGAGGGGAGGTTGCCGCCAGGTGGGTGAGAATCTCTTCTCTCAGGCTGACAACACCAGAATGAGAGGACATGTCCTTAAGCTACGCCAGGGGAGGTTTAGACTGAATGTTAGGAAGAAGTTTTTTGCAGAGAGCGTGATCTCTCAGTGCAATGGTCTGCCCAGGTAGGCGGTGGAGTCACCATCCCCAGAGATGTTTAAGAGAAGACTCGATAAGGAGCTCAGTGACATGGTCTAGTTGGTGGGGAGTTGGACTAGATGATCCTGTGGGTCCCTTCCAACTCGGAATAACCTGTGAACCTGTAAATACATTTCTATGAGCAATATGTGAGATAATACACTTAGTCCAATCCAAGTCTGTTAGTTTTGTGTTTTTAGTGGCATCGTTAATACTTCTTCACTAAGCAAAACTAAATTTTGAGGCTTGTTTTCTCCTAGAAATATTAGAAGCTGTTAGTAACTTAGGTCACGCTAGCCTTTGGGATTGCAGTATGGCATTGCTTTTCTTTATGTTTTTGTCAAACGAGACGGAAGCTATCTGCTCTCAGTTAAATAGCAAAATGATTAATTTTCAAAGGCTACAAGTACTACTTCTGCTAAAGCTTTATCTTGTCGTGGGCCTGAAAGACTACTCCAATTAATGCCCATTTGCACTTGCCATGTAAGCTGCCCAGGGTGATGGGCCTCAATTTCTGTAGCTGCTATTTGATAGCCAGTGCCCGTCACTAGAAATTTAACAGGTGAAATTTAACTAGTCAACGAAAGACCCATGAAGCCTCATTTCACACCAATTACTATTTAGCATATGTACACAAATTGATTTAAAAAAACTCTCAGTGAGTTCTCTATGCTATAATCTGGCCACACGTGTCCCTGTAGCCTGCAGAGTATTCTGATAGTATCCCTCCCTGGAAGTTCCCCTCTATTGCAGAAATCAGTGCCTCTGCTTGTCATCACAGCTCTGCCATCACACCAGATCTCTCCCAGCACTATTTAAACCCTGCTTTCAAAGGAGCATTTTTGGGTTTTGGCTGGAAAACCTTGGGTTTGCAAAGCAGGAATCTGGCTAAACTCCTGCTGTGGGGGCTACTGGGTGGCACGGCTGGAAACTGCTCTGTTCCTCTTATTGCCATCCTTACCCTTTCCAAAGATATGGGCCCCCCCCTCTTTATTTTTCTGCTTTTCTTGGGCACTGATGCTTTGTTAGATTTCACAATATTTCTTACCACTTTCCTGATTGAGCTGTTATGATTGTTTGTTTAGCTTCTCAGGTGTTTTCTTTGCAGTAGGACAAAAAGCATTTGCTGCCAGTGACTTTGGCACTTACTGTTTAAGTAGTTATATTCAATCTTGAGGTGTTAAACTTCCATGTAAACAATTTTTTCATTCTCTAGTTCATATAGATAATTTCCTTTTTAAAATCCCACTCACTACAAATTTTCTTTATCAGTAGAAACAAACAAAAAAACCTCACCAAAACCCCCCAAACCTCAAAATAGAACAACATCATGAAAACATGTGGGTTTGGACCAGTAGCATAACTTTTTAAAAGACCTCTGGAAAATCAGGACAACTGCAGGGTGGAAATAATACTTTGTTCTTAAATTAGAAGAATCTGTGCTTCTTTTTTCTTGGGTGGTTTTTTCCATTTCTAAAATGCCATGAAAGTAAAGTTGCCTGCAGCAACTGCTGGGCTAAGTATTCTCCGTCCATCTCCTAGGTGTCACCTGCTAAGGTGAGGAGTCTGAAAAAGCCTGGACACATTATGTATGGGTGGTCTTTTGTTTATGGCAGACAAAGGCAAAATCCTCAGGATTACTGGAAGATATCATATAACACACAAGATAGAGTTACTATTATTCTTTTCTAAGGCATATTGTGTTTCCCTTGAGCAGAGAAAAGAAAGTGCAGCCAACCCTGAGAGGGTAGCTCCTATTAAAGATTTATGCAAGCCTGAATTATTTGGCTTTAAACTTTTTTTCTCTTTTTAATAAACGGGATGCTTTCTTTAGGCACAACATACTGACGGAGATGGTATCACTGGTAATCCTTGGCTTAGGCACAGAGCTCCTAAATGGTTTGAATTAGGTAGATGATGAGACTTTGATTTCTTTTTTCCCTTCTCCTTTCTTTTTTGTTTCTGCAAAATTTCCCACTGAAGTAGCAATTTGATGGGGTTTTGCCCCCTGTCTCTGAGTCTTTTTTCAGTGTATTCATTCGGTGAAACAGCTTTGAAGCTGTTGAACTGTGTAAATGCTATATTAACATTTTCCTTTGCAATTATAGACATTTTGCTCTTGTTGAAATAGCTCTTTCAAGGGGAAGGAAGGAAAGCAGGAAGTGAAAGTACATAAAGAAATGGGAAAGTAGGCATTAGCTGGACTTCATTTTTGAAATGAATCATTTCAACTTCTGATTTACACTTCTATAAGCTAGTAGTTAAGGATAGGCAAAGAATACTAGAAGAAATAATCTAATTTTGTTCCTTTGTTACATTAGGTCACTTAATTTTCACCATTTGGCTTGCATATGAAGATCTGTCCAATGAGCCCTGCTTTTTGAATTTAAGCAACACAGAGGAAAGCTCTGAGAGGCTCATGTTCAACAGCCTGCAATCGGCAAATTACAAAATGACAAGCAATTTCCCGAAACAAAGATGACAAATAATGTGAACAAGCTATTAGTCCAGAGGGTTTCAAGCTCCCATAGCTTGATTAAATTAAGTCTAGTGCGCTTAACTCAAAGTGGCAACTGATCCTTTAGGAAAAACCCCTACATAAGCTAATACAAATTGTGATCCTTTTTATGGGTTATTTAAAACATCCAGTACACTCAATGGAAGATTTTTGTGTGGGGGATTCTACTGGGTCATATTATAATTTCTAGGTAATGTAGTACTTTCTGTGTATAACTTCCATGGAACCCGGAGCAATCTCTCCTTATTTATTCTCAGAACACTTTATTTTGTGTTATTCATATCAGTGATATTTGTCCTCTGAATACACTTTCCCATATGACCATTGTATCTATAGCAGGATTTCTGATGGAAAGTGCAGCTGATATTTCAGTGTTAACAGAGTCTGTGTGATGTGGCTCCTTTTCTCTTCTATCAGTGGATATTATTTCAACAGATTACTTTTTTTCTGCTGGCAAGCCAATGCCAGGCGCATATTTGTGTTGTTAGTGTTGCTCAGCAACTGTGATCTCTTCACTAGGTCTGACAGGTGCTTTCTTTCCAGGAGAGCAGAGATGCAAGAAGGACAGATGCATTGATCCTCAACACATTATCAGATCTTGTCACACACTCACTTTGAAAAGCTGATAGTATCTAATAATCTTACTCAAGGCTCATTTTACACATCATTGGGCTTTTACAGTTAAACTTAGAAAAATGTATTGTCTTATTCTGTCAAGGCAAGGAGGTCAATAATTAGGCCACTTTTCATCAAAAAAGAGCAAAACTATATGCTTTTAAAGAGGCTTGGTCCATACAGAATGGTACTTTATTCCATTTAGAAGCTGCAGCCACATTAATTTTGTATCAGTAGCAGCAGCAATCTATGTTTTGATTCTATAGACCTTTGTGTGGCACAGCTTCTGCGTAAGAGTTTAAACCATGGTATCAATCAGAAAATGGAGCTGTGTTGTATTTTAATCCAGGATAACTAGGAACAGTAATTGCACTATCCTCATAGAAATCTATTACAGGTGACAAGATACTCCTTAAAACTGGAGAAGGAGTGTCCAAAAGAGAAAAATACAGAGGAGCCTTAATTATACATAAAATTAAAATGCTAGCCTGCAGTCAACTAGGTCAAAACTAAATAACTGGTTGAGTGACTAAATATTGCTAATAATATATTACTTCAAATCCAATAGCACAAAAACTTGCAGAACAGTCTAACTGAAGTGTAAAATGAGAATGTAAAATGGGGGAAGCTGCAAAAAAGGTTGATGAAAAGGAGGTTGATCTGTTAGCAAGCAGGACTTGGTTTGGAGGTGCTTTATAATGCTCTGATCTTGAAGTGTTGTTTCATGGAGAACACACAGGGGGTACACATCAAGTCAAACTGCCAGAAAAACATACTTTGGATCAAATCTGTAAAATGGCTCCTAAAAATCAGCAGGGCCAGATGGAAATTACCTGGAGTTTAAAGGGACTCTGCACAAACTTTTTGAGCTGTGAGCAATGACTTTAGGCTGGCTTTGCAAGCAGGGGACAGGACAGTGGAGGGCATGGCCTGATCCTTCTGGAAAGAGTTCAGGCACTACCCCGGGGGTGGCAGATGTCTAAGCATGACTCTAACAGTAAGGAAAAATACAATTTGATTATGGTAATGTAACTCATGATCATTGTCAGCATTGCTCCTGCAGAGGAGGGAAGAAATGAACTTTTTTTAAAACTGCCAGCAACAGTGGCTGCTACAGGTTGTAACTGGCCGGTTTATCTTCTGGTGATCGAGGCTGGAGATCACCCTCACATGTCTCCAGCCCCAACACTTAAGTTCCTTTTCATGAAAGACAAGTGCAAATACCAATATTGCTAAGGAAGGCAGGCAATGCCAGTGGTCACCTGCCTCTAGGCCTGAGTCAGGCCAAGTTTACAGGTCTCAATAATTCACTGTTCTAGCTACTGAATGGTGAGAGGCAAGCTTCTTATACTGTCATTGGGGGGACAGGGAAATGAAACATAAAGACACATTACAAAACCCTGAAGGAAATTCAGCTGTGATAGTACAAATGGGAAAATACTTCCATGGCATGGGAAAGAAAGCAAATGAAGAATGAGACTAAATGATGAGAGGTACAGAACAATCTTTGAAGAGGCTTAGCTGGTTTTAATTTTTCAATTTAAAAGGTCCAAATTGGGAATGATGATCACAGAAGCCAGGACAGACATTGACTGTGAGGAAAATTATATGAAAAGCAGTAGTATTGACTGTAATGCATGAGATAGGGTGTACTACTTGCAAAATCACAAAGCAGCAATTTTAAAACAGCTACCAGTTGCAGGGTTTTTACACATGGTAAATCATGGGTTATGATTAAATTGTGAAATTTAATGTGTGCATTGGGTGCTGAGATTGTGAAAATATTCATATTCTGATTTGACAGAATAATAGAAAAAGGGGGGTTTATTTTTATATTTATATATATAATACAGTAATACCTTGAAATTTGGGGAGGTTAGGGTCTCCTTCCCTGCCACGAATCCCCTAATCCACAAGGATAAAAGGGAAGTTGATACCCAAACAATCCTTGTGTCAATGGATGTGGCTGTCCAGACTCCTGTCTGCAAAGAATGCCTGAGCCTGATGGTAGAACAAGAGGACAGTGCAAATAACACCTGTGTCCAGTGTGAGCTGTTAAATGACCTGCTCTGTATGGTGGCAGAGCTGAAGGAAGAGGTTGAAAGGCTGAGGATTGTTTGAGATAGTGAAAGGGAAATAGAATGGTGGGCTCATGCCCTTCCATCTCTTAGCGACTCTCCAGAGCCAGAGGAGCCTCATGCAGCTTGTATTCCCCATCACAAAGTAGAAGAAAGAAACCTAGAGGATGAGGGGGAGTGGGAATAGGTCTCCTCTTGTGGGGGTGATGAAACTCTCTCCTGTCCCCCACCACATTTTCGGATGACATCTTTTGATTTGCCCCTGCAGAACAGGTTTGGGGTCCTGTCATGTTATCTGGGTTGACATGGTAAATATTTCAAGTTAGCAAGGAAGTTAATAGATCCCTTAAGCATTGAACAAAATATATATAACATTGTTCTTTGCGTTTAAGCCTAAATTTCTTTATTTTCTGGAGTTCAGATGACATATCTGAAAAGAAATCGCTGTTAACTGGAAATGCTTGCCTTCTACTATCTTTTTCAATTTTATCTTTAGCTTTTACTACTTAGCCAGTTTTATATCTGTTGGGTGACTTTAACTTGTGCAGAATCTTGCAGTGGACTACATTCCTACATTCATTCTGTACCACTGAATAGCTGTACAGCTGAAAGGACAGTAGTGGCCTCTCCTCTCTAAAGGACGTATCATACAATTTGTTCTTTTTCATCAATTTGGCCTATAGTGATGCTTCTATTATGTGAGCAAGCTGGTGTCTTGCAGACTTTACAAAAGGGGAAACATTTTTCCCATGTCAACATTATTGTGGAAACAGATAAGAGTCCTTGCTTTGACATCAAGAGCAGAATTGCTCAACCTCTCCCTTACGTTGCTCTGTAATGGCTTCATACATGGCCAAGAGACTTAATAATGAGGGGAACCAAACTCTCTGAATACACATAATTGTTATAATATCAGTGGCATTCCTTATGAAACACTGAAAGCTATGTGGGTTCATATTCAGGGAACAAAGCAAAATACATGATTATTGCCAGTGTTTTGCTTCTTGATTGGTCATATATGGCTCAAATCTTCTACATCAATATATAAATATTTACAAAGGCAAAAGAAAATAGGTACTTCATAAAAATAACAACAACAAAACCATAGAATGCTCGATTGGGTAAAGTAAAACATTTTTGTTGAGACATCTGCAAGGCTGTGTCTGGAATCCCTGCTGCTTGGCTTCCTCCACACAAGGTCTATTCTGTTTATTACAGTTTAAGCAATGATAAAGTAGCTCATGATTGAGCTCTGGTGTTTATCTGTGTTATAATTTGAGGCATGATGTCATTAACCTTAAAGGCTATGCCTAATCTATGTTTATTCTTCTTATGACTCAATACCTCAGTGTATTATTAGCTGATCTTAATGGAGCTTTTTATTACTGTTTGAGCTTTTTCTATTTCAGGTGACTTGTCTGTGTTTCAGGCAGGGCTTCTACTGTACCACAGGGCTTCTTTTAATTCATTGTTACTATGTCTGCATGGAAAATCTTATGGAGCATTATATGAAGTAGACATCTCATTTGTATCATAGACATTCTAATTGGAGATAAACCTGTGACAATCCCATGTTATTGCATTTTTGGAGGTTGGTTTGTTACTTATTTTGTGGTTTGAAGTTTTTTTTAAAGATAAGCATTGCAGTGGGGTCTTCAAAGAATTTAAGCCACATTTCTGATGCTCAGAACCTTCCATCTAAATACAGATTTTTTTTTTTATCAAGTGTGAAGAGGGAAACAAAAACTACTGTATAACATACACTAGTTTTTTTAATCTATTCCTAATGCCTAATAGGAAATGGCACTGGAATAGTGAAGCAACTGTGCTTGTTCAAATCACTGAAGAAGACATTTTAGGTGAAATACAGCTGTTAGTATGTATATACCTTTCCTGTGTGCATTTCTGTCTCTAGCTTTATTTCCTAAACACCTTGCAAATCATGTGGAGGATGCTCCTGTATGTGCTATTTCTGATTCATAACTGCATGTTTCCCTATTTCAGTGTAATTTTCAATGATCTTCGTAGTTTTCATCTCCATTCTCTTATCCACACAGGGGTATAATATCTTTGTACACTAATTCCTTTCAAGGAAACAAAAATATTTTGACAGCTGAGCTGGCCTATTTGTTATGTGTATATATACATATATATATGTATGTATGTATATAACTTTTTGTTATGCAAAAAGTTTCCCCAACTGTTTAAATCTTGCACATAGTGTTTGGGATGGGAGATGGAGAGTGAAACTACAGAAAATGAGACTTTTAATGGTTTGTAGAAACATTAGAAATGAACAGCGGGTGTTTTTTAAACCAATCAGTGTGGGTCACATTTCCCGGGCCAAAACCCATAGGAGCCAAGACAGCATTTCCTTCCTCCCTATATGTGTTATCCTAGGGAGGGTTAGCTATACCCTCAGAGCAGCAAGGGTTTGTGCTTATAGCACAAAGTTTTCCAATTGTGTTGGGTTCTGCCAATTAATTCAGGTTACAGTCCTTTGTTTCTTGTAATGCAGGAGACAATATTGACAGAATTTCTCATCAAACTGGTCAAAATCTGAAAAAAAAAAAAGTAAAAATAAATGCTTACTAGTAGTTATAACAAAAGGTGGGGCTGTTCAGTAGCCTCAAATGAGCAAAATAATGGCATAGCTGATGTTTATCAGGTATTTGTTTTGTTGGTATGGTTATGTGAATCCCACAGAGATATCCCTGTAATTACAAACAGGCTTTAAAAACTGTGCTGAGAGAAAAGAGGCTCTTGTTGTAAAGGAACAATGAAGTAGTGAGTGGTTAGTCTATTACAGTTCTTTCCTTTTTAATAGCAGGTGTTAACATTGCATATTAAAAAAATCCCATCGATTTTTTTAAAATGACATTTCCCAGTGCAACCCAAACTTAAATTTTCAAGTAAAAAGTCTTGATAAAGCAAACCACAAGAAAAATCGGCTGGTTCACTGCTGGGTCTCCAAAATTATAGGATCATGTTAATTAGCTGGAAATAATCATCAACATACAAATGTCTAAGATATGTGAAGGTGATGAAGGCACGAAATTGTTGTGTGAGCAAATGCATATTGGCCACATAAACTTCTGTGCATCTACACTTATAATGCGAATGAGTTCTTGTAAATCTTATTGTTATAAATATTAGTGCTAGCTTTTTAGCGGATGTATATGATAAGAGCAAGTTATACAAACACATTATTTCCCCCAATCTTTCTGGGTTTTTTAGGTCTTTGTCTGAGGTCATTGGCTTTGCTGCGATTTCCTGTTCATTGCCAAGCATATGATGGTATCAGAAAATAATGACTTCACTGGAATAAATTAAGCATAGATTTATGTTTGTAATACTATTTGCACTTCTATACAAAACTATTGTAATCATTTTAATTCAAAATTCCTGCCCATGTAAATATCCGTATCTCAATGGGTGATTGTTGAATGAAAGAAACACTTTGAAAATTCCAGTAAGTGAGAAAATTTTTGGAATTCCAGTAAGTGAGAAAAGCAGCACATGGAAAATGTTGTTTATCTGATGCCTTACATCACTGAGATCTCTATTTCTGTGACTTTAGTCTTGGAAAAAATACTCCTTCCTGCATTGATTTTTTTTTAAGGAAAAGATCTGATCTTTTAACTTCTTGTGCACTTCCTTGGCCCTTTCAAAGGGCCTTCTTTGCCTTCTCAGATCAGTACGTGGCCCAGAAAAGACAGTCTTGGTTACATTTGATGAAAAGTACGGATGCTTTATACACTTGTGACTGAGAAGTTTCCCCTGGAATTTAATCTCTACGTTGTAATTTTACCAGTATCTACTGTCTTGCTTAATTTTGAAGGCTGCTGGATGACTTTACTGAAAGGTGAGTAGAGCATTTGTAATTCCAAGACTACTGCTGGGGTTTGGAGATGACTACTCACTGTGTGTTAAGCACTTAGTGCTACTGCTACATTATCACCAGCCAAGAGCATGGAGAGGGGGAAGAGACCTGTTGGAAAAATTACAGTTGAACATAAGTAGGTGTCGCGAGGTTTTATTTGGGCATATACCAAAGCCATTGATTATGAAGAGATTTACTGTTCAAGGCTCTTTATTTACAATATAACTGAAGTCAACTATTGCAGTCCTAAAGCAAGGACTGTGATTTTTAGAGGGGTTTTTTAGAGACTTCCATGGAGTCTCAAGCATAAACTTTGAAATAACATTGGATAAGAAAGGCAATATCCTTTCCTTTCCACATATTTGTTGTGTTGCATTCTGCTCTCTGTTACACATGGTATAAATCTGGAGTTAGCTCTGCGATGTTCAAAGCATTGATCCCCCATATACACCAGTGTAACTGACAGCAGAAATGGAGCTAGGCAACTTATTAAACTCCTCAGAGGCTGAGTCTATCCTAACCACTGCCTTTTTCAAAGTTACCTTATTACTGGGTAGTTTCAGAGGAGCCTCATATGTCATTTTAAGTGCAATCTTTACTGTTTTTTTACCTTATAGTCTATTTTTCTTTTGTAGACTGTACAAGTAGATTTTGTGACACCAAACACTGGAAAAATGCATTAGGTTCTCCAGGCTGAAACTAGGGAGGAAGATAATGTTGCACTGCAAACACAGCACTTCTGATGCTACCAAAATATTTAAAATCATGTCACCAATTCTTTTCAGTTTTCACTCCTTGATTTTTCAGGAGGGATTAAACAACCAGGGCTGTTCCAAGATAGTGTCACTGGAAGGTAATGTACCAATGAACTGAAAGCTCTGAAGAGTAATAGGCTCAACATGTTTCTTCCCCAGTGGGGTTAGATCACAGAATATTCCGAGTTGGAAGGGACCCACAAGGATCATTGAGTCCAACTCCTAATTGAATGCCCATACTGGGATTGAACCCATAACCTTGGTGTTATGAGCACCATGTTTAACCATCTGAGCTAATCTCAGGGTCTTCTTTTGTTTGTTTTTTTTTAATAACCTAGCTCCCCATCCCATCATCCCATTATCTAGACCATGTCACTGAGTTCCTCATCCAGTCTTTTCTTAAACACCTCCAGGGACAGCGACTCCACCACCTCCCTGAACAGACCATTCTACTGAGGGATCACTCTCTCTGTGATAAAGCTCTTCCTAATATCCAGTCTTAACCTCCCCTAAGCGTAGCTTGAGGCCATGTCCTCTTGTTCTGGTAATGGCAGCCTGAGAAGAGATTTACATCCACCCGACTGCAAACTCCCTTTAGGTAGTTGTAAACAGCAATGAGGTCACCTCTGAGCCTCATCTTCTCCAGACTGAACAACCCCAGCCCCCTCAGTGACAAAACACTCAAAAATATATTGCAAAAGAAAAAACCCCAAAGTGAAAACATGCATGTGTTTCCAGGTGTCTTTCAGTCATCAAGTATCATGTTGCTCATACCTTGAAAGCTGAGGCTCTATCAGTTTGGGCAAGTAATTTTTGTAAGTTCATGCATGGTTTTAAGAAATTGAAATGGTCTACCTAGTCAAGAAATTATATAGATACTGCCAAAAAAGCCTTTTTTTTTTCCTTTAAAAATTATCTATACATATTGATATATATATATATGTGTGTGTGCCAATGAAAAATTGACTGTTAACTGGTTTTGGTAGAGAGGAGGAGCCTGCACTTTATCTCCCTGTCATGCCAGAATTGACTAGCACAGAAAGATGTCTGTAAAATACACGGTAGCTTCTGCAGATGGGTGAAAGAACACTACTAGGTATAGCTAATAGTGCCTTAAGTACTTTCAGTATTTCTCTACCACATCATTGCCATTTGGTGGCTTACCAGTAGGGCTTTCATGCCCAGGCTCTCAAGATAAAGTACCAGGGGTTTTTTTGCTGAGGCTTTTGTCATTGTCTCATGTACAAAATTACCTAAACTGGAAAACATCTTTAACATCCATTTGTCTACAAATGCCTATTACATAGTTGATCATACAGACAAGAACAGAAAGAAAGGACTCTGTACTGAGGCAGCCTTTTCTGCTGATATTAGTATTTGAAATAATTTCACTAAAATACTATACCCTGAGGTTAGCTTGGTAGTATAGGTAACGGCTAATTTTATTTTAGCAGTGAATGCTAAGCCAAATGCTATAGACTTTGGTCTTATCAGCAAAAAAGTTTCTGATATGAAGTTAGGTGTGTAGGAGGGTGTAAGTGCTCTTCCCACAGTAGCATCGTAGTTATGCTCTGAACCACTTATCTGTAACCTGTTGCTAATGTTGGCAGTGCATTATGTAGAGGGTTATCTGTGTCTACAACTTTTTATTTAGGTAGGATCTCTGATCTATTACACTGTATACAATTTACTGAGTCTGTACTGAGAGAAGTGAGTTATCAATTTTGAACAGAGAATTGTTCAGCTCTCACAAGTTGAGGGATTTTGACAAACAGGCAGTGTTCCTTTTGTAAGGAATGAAAGATTTGGGGGTTTTCTAAAAGACCAAGTTATGTCAGGGCTCAGAAGAAGAAAATATTGCCAATGAGAATGTAAAGATGTAAGAAGCTGCCCTCAAAAAGAAGGACAATAATTGTTCTCCTTGACAAAAGAATGAATAAGTTAAAAACAAAAAGTCAAAGAAAGAGGTGGGAGCTTATTAGATGTAAAAGCATGATGTAACCTGTGGAAAAAAATTGAGTGACCATTGGAGTTTGTCTTTACTTCCTTAATCTGTCTCTTTAAATACTAGCCTTTCTTTTCTGATGGTTACTTCTATACAGTATTAACCACATTTGTTAGCTGGTTTCAGTATGGGGGGAAAAAATTCCTTTCATCATCTCAGCAGGTTAGAGGGTTAGGAGGTTACTTGGGTCAGTTCACTGGTGACAATTAGTTTTCACAGAGAAACTCTTAACCTCATCCTGACGCAAGAAGTGGAGAACTTGATCTATCTTTAAAAGCCATTTGTTACTTTAGGGTGACTTTGAAAGTTACAGCAGAATTCCTGGTAAAACCCTGGGATCTACTGGTCATAAGCAATGTACCAGTTGTGTACAGGGTGCCAGAAGTGCATGCCACAGGCTGAATACTGGCCAGAGAGACCTGAAGTAACCTTTCAGCTCCAGAAGGATTTGGTTGTAGGAGAGGAAAGTCCAAAGCATTTTGGAGAAACAGTTTTGGAAATCTTCCTCTACCATCATCTTTATGGTCCATAAATGAAGATTTCATGTTGTTGATTTAGTTTCTCTTAAAATAATTAAACTTTCTTCTCCCCACTGAGCACACAGCAAAGAGAACGAATTGTACTAAACTGACAAAGCAATGCGTGGAAATGGCAATACAGTCATACCTTCACATTTGCAGGTTACGGGTCTCCTGGGGTCCCGCAAACCACCCAATCCGTGAGCATGGGTGCATCATGAATATGCAAATATGCCATGCTCATCTCCCCATCCCCCACTGCCCCAGAACGCTGGGAAGCATTTTTGGCACCTCCCCATGGCCTCTCACAGCACAGGGGAGCAAAGGGAAGCATTTCTGAGCCCTCTCCAAATGGGGAGACCCCTGGAGAATCCCTGGGATTCCCTTCAGCCATGCCACCACTTTTGCCACTGCCGGGCTGCTGCTGCCATGCATGATTGCATTGCCACCACAGTGGGGAAGCTCGCCCTGGGGCTGTGGCAGGGTAGGGACTCAGCAGTCCCTGCTTTCCGTCTGAGGGCACTCCTGGGAAAGGTGTTGGTGGTGACAAATGTTTGAGAGTACCTCATGCTGCGGCACCTGGGGAGAGAAGTGGTGGGACACCCCAGTCCTGGCATACCTGGGGCAGCTGGGGCAGAGGGGGAAGCGGAGGCTAGGTCCTGCCGCAGTCCCTGTGGAGGAGGCTGCAGCACTGCAGGACTGCTTTCCCTGGGGCTATGTATATCACCAGGTGCACTGGGCGCACAGCCCCCAGGGACACTGAGTGCTTGGCGCTTGGATTCTGTCACAGTTAGTACACTTTCCACCAGTGGCATTGCCTCTCCCTCTGTAGCTATGGAAACAGTAACACAGACACACACATGCACACAGGCACTCCCTGCTTGCAGTCTGCAGGTGCTTCCCAAAAAAGTGCTGTTGGGGAAAAACACTTGAGAGCACCTCATACTGGGACACCCAGGGGGAGAAGTGGTGGAACACCCCACTCCTGCCATGGATGGGCTGCCTGCCGCAGTGGAATAGGACCGCGCCATGCTGCATGTTACAGTAGCCTTTCCCACTCCTGGCATGGGCAGGTGGGCGGCCTGGGCCACCTGCCATGGCAGAATGGGACTGCTCCATACCACAGTACCGTGGGAATATACACCACATGTTATAAACCTTCCTCACCACATAACCTCTGCAACACTCATAAGGGAGCAAACTGTGGCTGTCCCCAGTGAGCAAGAGGGGCCACCCCCCTGCTCTGTGGGGGGGTGCCAGTCCCGCCCAAGAGGGAGTGCCAGCGCCACCCCTTGGTGAAGCAGAGATACTGGGTATGCATCGACTGGGAAGCTCTACAAATAGCTGAATAGTATTACCTGAAAAATTTTCCACGAATCTGCAAATACGCAAATCAGTAGGCGCTAATATGTGAGGTATGACTGTACTTAGTAATTCTGTACTCACTGTAGTGTTTGATGACAGTCCACAAAAAGTGAAGAACTACATCAACAGGAATGATGAAAGCTTTCTGCTGTGATGTGCTGTTAGTCTCTCTCATTGCAATCATCTTATTGATGTTAGAGACAATTTAAACATTGGATATTCACAGGTTCATGGCTATTCTGAGTTGGAAGGGACCCACAAGGATAATCTAGCCCAAAATTGAGTCCCCCATTAGCAAGTTCACAGATGATACCAAGCTGGGGGCAAATGTTGAACGGCCAGAGGGTAGAAGGGCCCTTCAGAGGGGCCTCAGTAAGCTAGAGAAATGCATGAGATTAAACAAGTCCAAACGCCAGGTTCTTCACTTTGGAAATAACAATTCCATGCATCACTATTAGCTGGGCATGAGAGGCTGGAAAGTGGTGAAATGGAGAGGGATTTGGGAGTAATGCCTAACAGAAAACTTAATATGAACCAACAGTGTGCCCAGGTGGCTAAGAGGCCCTATGGTATCCTGGCCTGTATCAGGAACAGTGTGGACAGTAGAACTAGGGAAGTTATTCTTCCACTATACTTGGCACTGGTCAGACCACATCTTAAGTACTGTGTCCAGTTCTGGTGTTCCCAGTTTAAGAAAGATATTGAACTGCTTGAGAGGGTCCAGAGAAGGGCAACAAGGATAGTGAAAGGACTGGAGAACAAGCCTTGTGAGGAGTGACCCTGGGAGCTGGAGTTGTTCAGTCTGGAGAAGAGGAGGCTCAGAGGTGACCTCGTTGCTGTTTACAACTACCTGAAGGGAGGTTGCAGTTGGGTGGGTGTGAATCTCTTCTCTCAGGCTACCAGCACCAGAACAAGAGGACATGGCCTTAGACTATGCCAGAGAGTGATCCCTCAGTGGAATGGTCTGCCCAGGGAGGTGGTGGAGTCACCATCCCTGGAGGTGTTTAAGAAAAGACTGGATGAGGAACTCACTGACATGGTCTAGCCAATGGGAGGCTCAGATGGATGGAGCTTGGTGCCCACGGCTCTAGGGTTGTGGATTTGATCCCTGGGTGGGCACTGAAGTGAAGCTAATTAACCATCCACTCTCCTGTGGTTATGCATGGCCAGTAGGTTCCTGCACAACTTGAAACTGCAAAAGAAGAAACACATCCTCTTCACCTGTGGCATAAGCAAACAAAAATAGTTGAAGTAAAAAAAAAAAAAACAATCCCACAAACCAAACCCTGAAAAATATACCTTAAGAGATTTCCAAATAAAACCCAATATTAGATACTGAGAGGAGTCTTGCTACTCTAGTGAAAACCAGAATATATGTTCCAGCACATATTAGAATATCGTTATGTTCTTAAATAGAAGATGCCTTCACTTTGATTATCTAAAAATCAAAAGCTTGTGACTTACACAAGCATGAATACTGGCCCCTCTCCCCTAAGACTTGAGAAATAAATAGTCCTGTTCAATCAATTATTTATCCATGGTTTTTGATTTCAAGTAGTCATATGTATTAGAGTTGCAATATGTTGCTATAGACTTGGCTAATGATTGTAAAGTTAAGTATACCTTCTCTTTAACTTCATCTCTGTAAACTAGTATTGAGTTTCTGGCAGGTTTTTTTTTTTAAAAAGAACTAGGTTTAGTAATAAATTGAGAAGTCCAACTGATTGAGGGGGTGGGGTGGGGAGGGGAATGGAGTTGTTTCCTAAGGTGAGTAAATAAGAGCTGTCTGGAAAACACAGAGAAAGGGAAGAAAGTGTTTAATTTTTTTTTTAAATCATGTATAAAAAGGGGATAGGACTGTTTATGGGACAATGATAGCAAGTCAAGAAACAAGTGGGCACACATTGAGAAGGAAAGCAGTTAGATTCACTAGTAAGCCCAAGCAGCTTATTATTTCTGGTAATGCAGTCTGGCCACAAACCCAGTTTTAACGCTCCCAGAAAGTCAGGCTTGCATCTGCTTTACATCATCTGAACACTGCAAAGAGTTGCAGCAAGCTAGTTGCAGCATACCCGTGAATTGAGGCTCTTGAGTGGTTTCAGATAATACTTTTTCCACACAATAAAAGGGCAGTGTTAGTACAAATGCACAAGTGACAGCTTGAGAAATGAGCACACTTGTCTCACCTTTTCAGAAATTGTGCATGTTTCTGCTTGCAATAAAGAGCAGAGAATGAGTGCTCTTGGGCATTGTACTTTTATTGGGATTTTATTCTCTGTCTGTTCTTCCAGGGAAGCTTGTTCTGTTTCAGTCTCACTCTCCTGTACAAAGAGTGGCATGTAAATACATGCCAGACTGTATGAGGTAGTTATGTTATAGGCAAATGTTCAAACAGGATCACAACAAGACCATCATACTACTCTTGAATAACTTGCAGAAGTCTGAGCTCACATTAGAGTCCTGTATACTAATACAACATGCCCTATTGTCAGGGGGTTTGGGGGAGGATGGTAGAAATACTTTTGAGGATTTTTCCTGAGTTTTAACTTATTTTTAGCAGAGTGACATTTGCCTGTCCTTGCCAGTTCCCTTTGTTTCAAACCTACGTACAGTTTTGCACCCACATATTTTATCCCAAGCTGACAAAGAGCTGAAGATCTCAGAGATGATGCTTGCACGGTCTTTATCAAAGAAATTGAATGCAAAAAAACCTTTATTTCCAAACCTGTCTAAACCACAACATGCATGTTGCTTGCCCACTTGATAGCTACAGATTTTGAAAGGGAAGAGGTGTTAGGGAACAATGGTAATGGTAAATCTCTCAAGATACAGAGTACAAATTTGAGGGAAACCAGGTTATGCCAGTACTGTGTGTTATGTAACAGTTTGATTTGCCTAATATTAAAATACTCCATATTTTTCTGTAGTATTTTAATCTAAACTGACTTTCCTCAGCTGACAATATTAACTGCAATGACTGTAGATATATAGATATCATCCTTCCTACTTTGTGGTTATTTCTATGATTCCAAATTTTAGGTTGTGTTGTTCATTCCAAAGCACAGTGATGCAGGCTCAGCTCTGCCATGTGAGATACAAACAGGGGCGTTTTCTAAAGCACTGGTGAGAAAGTGGCATCTTGTTCTTTGCAAAGGACAAGATGATGTTGACTTTAGTTCAGTTTATGAGCACAGTGCTTGTAAATTCACACTTAAGTAGTATAGCTGTAAGCAATCCTTAGATTTGCTGCCTCTTGTGTCACAGAACTGTGGAGACTGGCATTGCCACATGTGATTTGCATAAAGCGACTGATTGCATACAACGTGCTGCCCTGGATTTGTAGCAGCTAGTAGGAAAAAGTACTCCTTCAATGATGACACTGGGCCCCTTCCGGCTCGGAGTGGCCTGCTAGACTGTGAGGGATCTAGGTTGGTGTTATGCTCTGGGATGTGCTCTCGGTCTCTGTACGGGCGTTAGATGGTGAGTTGGACTAGATGATCCTTGTGGGTCCCTTCCAACTCATGATATTCTGTGATTCTGTGATTCTGTGAATGGCCAGGTAATAAAACATCTATTATGATTTTTTAAATCAAATTACAGATCGTACATAAGCATTCTCATTGCATCTTTATCTTGAAGTGCACTTAAATGTAGCATTTAATATGATAGTCTTACCATTTATTAAATGATGTGATATTTTCCCTTTAGCTTGTGTTTAAATTGGGGACTTGGAACAGACCATCTCCTCAGTGGTACAAGCTGAAAAGAGACTACAAATGTGCATACTATGGATACTTTTTAAATGAGATGATTTCTGTTTGCTGCACAGCCATACCTGTGCAGATGTTGCTGGCAGAGCAAGGCCAACACTATTCTGTAAACACCCAGGGCAGTAAATCATATGCCAGGGCAAAAGGGCGGGAGTGATTAAGACAGTATGTTTTTTGACTGTCCTCACCTGGTAATGGGTCTCTAGAGAAGGATATACAGTTTTCTTTATCCTGAAGTGGTGCTGAGACTGTGTCAGAAATGGACAGATTTTACTGGCATGGTGACAAACCCGTGCACTTCCTGTAAACATGATGAAACCTGGAGGTGCTCTGTGCTCTACCTCTGTAACACTAATGTACTGCTGGACTTGAGTTATCTAATGTGAGCTTTTAACACTGGCAGTAAAGAAAACTGCAACAATCATGTTCAAACTCCAGTGAGCTGGGACTGTGAAGGAAAAGCCACGGAAGCATGGAGAATCATTAATTTTTCCCATGGTGTTTGACTCAGCATGTGATCTTTTGGCCAGGAAAATACTTGAGGCAGTGCAGTTAGTAACACTTCTCCCAGAGGCTGTCATAACTATGCTATAGACACTGAGTCACAGATGTTTACTCAATCATCATCGCACACCCTGGTTTCTAAGAATTACACAGAGATGGGTTCAGCAAGACTCATTTCGTGAATGGCCCTTTCTGATAGCAGGCACCCTGTGTATAAATTCTCCCCATACATTTTCCTGCAGTTCAAATTACAGTGCTTGATTAATTGATTTGACTGAAGAGAATGCACCAAGTAAAGTTCAAATGGAAAGAGTAAGCAGCTGGACACATGTTCGCTTTCTTTCACAGTCTTGTTAGTTAATTTTGGCAGATGATTCCATGCAAACTGTGGTACTGAAGTGTATTCACAGTGCTGTCTCGATGTAGATAAAGTTCCCGAGCTGTTGAAAGTGTGAAATACATTTCATATAGGGCCAAATTCTAGTTCTGTTGATATCTGTGGGAGAATTGCTGCGCTTTCAGAGGATCGGTATTTGGCCCCTGTTGTCCTCTTTGAAAGTTGTTGATTTGGGGTTGGGGTTTTATTATTAATTTTTTACTAGAAATGGGTATCTAGAAAATAGTGCATCAGAAATGGTTTGTTGTTCCATGTATAAAAGTCTTCTGGCCAGGCTGATTTTAGCAAGCTTGTTGAATAAATTTTCAGACAGAATACTTGCTTTAAAGTTATGGCTTATGCTCTTTAAAGGACGTTGATATCATCAAATTTCAAAGGAGTGGGAGATTTGCTCTCTTTTTGTACTATAAGCAAACTTCCTTCTAGAAGTCCCAAACCTAAAGCTGGCAAAGCCTGTGATATATCCATGATAGATCTTTCATTTGAGTTTTTATTGTGTGCCATCAATATGCAGAAGGAGATCTTACTGTTTCAGAATCTTGACTAGTCCTAAAGTCTTATAGTGGTATTTTATATCTTTGCCCACAGCAAAATTTTGCATTCAGGGCAACTCACTAGTAAATGAATATAAACTTCTGCATCAGAAAAGATTTAAATATTCTATAATTATTATTCTTTCCATACATGTACAAATGATGCCTGTGCAGCACCAGCTCATAGTCATGTTTCAGGGGACTAAGCTAATCACTATCCAAGAAGAAAGGAGGTGTTAAGTAGTGTCACTGTGAGAGCAAGCAGTAGGCTGCCAGGGACACTCAGTCCATCACACTGCTGCTGCTCTGACTGCAGAGGTGAGACACACACATGTGTCTAGTTTCCCTGTCATGTGGATTGCACAAAACCTGTGTGAAACAGGATCAGTATTAATTACTAATCTTAAGCAAAGTTACAAGATCTGAATAAAGAAGAGTTTTAAAAAGCAAACGAAAAAGCAGTAGAGGCTTAAAAAGCAGCTATGGGTTTTCTAATTCTGCTCTGAAACTATGAACTATGCTCTGAAACTATGACACTATGAACAATCAGATGTATGAAATGCTTTTTCCCTTCAGTTTCAGCAAGTTTTTCTTCATTGTCAGAGATGGTATTCCTTCCTGGCCACGTTTTGTGGAAAGATGAAAGACAGTTTGACAGCCAAGCATAGAAGTTAAGGTACATATCTAGGAACGAGATGTGGTGAAAGACATTTAGTAGACTACACTCGCTCTGAATTTAGTGTCTACCTTGGTAAAATTTTAGAAAATAACATGTCACATTTCCCTTGAACTTTATCTCTCTCTCCAGCCTGATCATTGATGATAATGTGAATGCAACTTGAGTTTGTAGAACAGCAAATCAGTTTAATAAAATAGTTTTAAATACTATGTTACACTCTGTTAGGGAATTGCAGAACAGCTGCTATGGTAGCTGCTTGGAAGGTATCTTCTTGAAGCTGTTATTCCCTCATTACTATATTTTCATGTTTTGTGACAGGAATGAATGGTCAAGGGTTAGATTTCACTTTCACAGGTTCACAGGTTATTCTGAGTTGGAAGGGACCCACAGGACCACCTAGTCCAACTCCCGAGCGAACGCCCACCCACGGATCAGGCCCACAAGCGTGGAAACACAGGCACCACGCTCCATCCATCCAAGTCTCCCACCAACTAGACCATGTCACTAAGCTCCTCATTGAGCCTTCTCTTAAACACCTCCAGGGGTGGCGACTCCACCACCTCCCCGGGCAGACCATTCCACTGAGAGATCACTCTCTTCTATGAAAAACCTCTTCCTAACATCCAGTCTGAACGTAGCTTTCAGTCTGGCGTAGCTTTCAAGCACTTTCGTTGCAAAGGAGAAAAACTCCAGCTTCTGAAAGGATAAAAATGTAATAAAAACTTCTCAATGTAAATTTTGGAGGCATAAAAATAGCTGATGAATCAATTTTGGAAAAGCCTGCCTTCTGCACTGTTCCCACTGCAGTTGCACCTGAACTGCAATTTAGCCAGCCTCACTCTGGGTATTAGGGAGTCTTGCAGTTACACAGACTAGGTACAGGGATGTCACCCTTAGGGCACTGCTGCACCTTTCCTAGAGGGTGACCTTGTCTCCAGAAAGCAGTTCATTGCACTTAGTTAGGACACACATTTAGATTAACTAATTCACCCTTTCTTCTCAATAAATTAAAGAAGAAGTGTAAAAGATTAGATTAGTCAAACACCATAGAAATTATGCCAGTGGTACCTCTTAGATGTTCATGGCTGGGCTGATGCACCTGGAGATGTGGCTGCTATGAAGCTGTAGGATTTAAAGCAGCCCAAGGCTGAACCTGGTCTAGTCTATAATAGGGAAATGTAGTATGTTAAGATAAAGCAATCAGGAATTTATACTCAATGTAACATATTACACCAGATTTCACTCCTAAGGTAGGTTTCAAAAATCATTGAGCACTTCCTTTAAAACATCTGAGCACTTTGAGTGGTGCTGAGAAGTCTGTGCGGGGGGCAGGCAGTGGGTCAACTCTTCCTCCCCAAGACTGCAACGCCACGGGAGGACCGGCAGCAACAAAAAAGGTGGTGTCAACCTGGACAGATTGATACAAGGGATTTGACCCCTTTAAGTGCTAGAAAAGGGAAAGGAAAACTCAAATGTAGCATGTTTGTTAGTCTTTGTGTCAGATCAAATAATATGTTTCTCTATAGATTGAAGAATATTAATGGAGCTGTGAGGTTAAGAAAAAAGGAAAAAAACAACCTTAAAAAAGGAAGGATGACTAAAATATGTATATGTAGCTTGACAGTATATTTTCTTTTAGGAAAATCTGGAATAAAAGCAACATTTATGCACACTAAGCAGATGTTTATGATTAGTTTGTAGTTAACATCATCCAGCTGGCCATGGATGGCTTTACAGTGGGGAGAGCATCTGAGAATATAACATGTTTATATTAATCGAGAACATGGCAATCATGATAATGGGGCAAAAGTGCTACATTTCCCATTTTAGGTAACTCTTTCAAATCACATCACAGGACAGTGAAGTAGACTGTTGTCACCAACAGAGTGTTTCCAGTTTTCCATGATGACATGATTTAACTCTGCATTAAATTCCATTCTGAGGATTAGACATAGACATGTGGTATATGCATTTATACTGTATATATAAATACCTTTTTGTCACATTTGAGGAAACCAATAGGACATAAAGCATTTGAGGTGTTCTAATTGTATTTTATAAACTATGCTAGTTTAGAAAATACTTAACTGTAAAAACAATGCCTTGAAGATAATCTACTAATGATAATGCAAAATTTCAATTTTTTTCCCCCTGTATTTTCTATATGGGTCAGGAGATGGACTGTGATACTCTAGGAATCTGAAATGTTCATCAGACCTTAAACTGTTTCCTGTTCATGGATAACATCCCTTTACAGGGAGATTAGCTACTGATTGGGACTAGATGATCCTTGTGGGTCCCTTCCAACTCATAATATTCTGTGATTGCATGGGTAACTAGTGGTTTCACCCTGGCTGGATGCCAGAGATTCACCCACAACCTCTTCCGGAGAAAAAAACTGGATAAAACCCCTTATCACAGGTGAAAAAAGGCAGGCTACATGTGAGGAATATAAAGGATTTATTTATTAACTAACAAGATCAGAGCTTAACGTGAGAAGCATCATTTTAAAGGCAACTTTTTCCTNCTGCTCGACCTTGATCTCCATGGCAGCAACAGAGGCCCAGGCAGGAGCTGTTAACCCCCCTCACTGCCAGAAGGAAAAAACAAACCAGGACAGTAACCTTTTCATGTGGGAATGTAAATAGTAATTTTGTGCACAATATATTTGCTGTATCCCCAGTCATCAAATTGTTATGAACTAGGAAATATTTGCAGAAATATATAGGAAGTATTTATCTTCTAGTTAGTAAAAAACATTAACCCAAAAATGTTCCTACTGGGTGAGGACAAAAGGATAAATAAATCTGGGTCAATTGTTTCTTGATGAAATTTTATTCTTTGTTCAAAAGAGTTTTGTAAATTTTTGCTCTATATGAAGTATATAAATGTTGGTGTTGCCAATTCCAGCTCAGAAAGAACCCCCCACCTTGTTTCTCAGTCTCTTTGGAGAAAATTTAGAAGAGGGTACTCATCCACAAATCTGCATCAAGGCTATTTAACATTTTCCATGACCCACCTTTGCTGTAGTACTTGAAACTTTTTCCATTCTGAGGTGTCTTTTTAGTATGAAACATGCTTAAAAATATTCAAAGAGGTTGATATGTGGTTCTAATTTAAACAAAGCACTTTGATTTTTTTTTTTTTAGAATTGAACCTTAAAATTTTTTTAAAGGGAGGAGTTAGCATTTTCATTTATTAAGTAATGGGCTTCATTTTTTGATATCTGGTTTCCATTCACTGAACTTCATCAGTACTCAAGCACTTCACTGTGCTTTATTTTACAAACTTGGATGCAGAACTGAAGCAGAGTCACAGAATCACAGAATATTCTGAGTTGGAAGGGACTCACAAGGATCATCGAGTCCAACTCTTAAATGGCACCATTGCCTCTCTGGCAGGAATCAAACCCCAGTCTCCGGCATGAGAGGCGGGGACACTCACCACTATACAAAGGGAATTATCAAAAAATATGGAATGCTTCACGAATTTGGGGCTTTGGAAAAGAAGACAGTTTTAGCAAAACAAACTCAATGAGGTGGGTATTGTCATTGTGAGCACACAAGTATGTGGTTGCTGGGTTGGTGGGACCTACCTGAGCAACTCCATGGGTGGGCAAAGAAGCAGCTTTGCAGGGGCCCAGAATTCATTCCCAGCCGCACTGGGCCCAGTGCTGGTAAATTATACAGGTCCTGCTGCTGAATTTGCTCCTTGGTGTGATGTCTAATTTGATCTGCCCTCTGCATTTTTGGGGAAGGTGATTCCTGTTCAAAAGTGTTTAATAAAAACTCTTTCAGCAAGGGGTGACATGTGAGTGTGGCATACATGAAAAGGATGAGTCACCCTTAACCTTCTGAAGGCCTGGTGCACCTAGGCCCACAAACAGGACACTTTTGAGTGGCTGGATGTGCAGCTACTGTAATAAGCAACAATGCTAAACCTACACGTCCTGCCAACAATAAGGAAAAAATTAAGTGTTTCTTCCTTAGGTTTTGTGTATCATAATTCAATCTATTTGCAGTGTTTTGGCTACCTCGTAATCCAGTAACATCCTCACGTAAAATCTCTAGTCTCAGATCTCTAGTGTGCCTTTCATTAGCGTGCTATGCTAGAATGATGTGCTCATCCAATCATTACCCAGGACCATTGACCTGAAGAGCTGTCCAGGGTATGAGTTAAAAAGCTCTTCTGTACAGATGCTATTGGGACTCTGGAAGCAGTCTTGTGTGGTGAAACCAGCAGAGAACTTGTTTTTCTTGTAGCTACTTTACTGTTGTTTAATGTGTAACAAAAGCTGCCTGTAAGCATTAACCTCTTTTCTAAGGAATAGAGTCAACACAAAGTTTTTCCAGAGAACGGTTCAGATAAAGCACCATGACTCAGTTTTCCAGGTGGAATATAGTTAGGCACAAATAATAAACCTCTTTTTCTGATTTCAAACAATATATTTAAGTTTACGGTTGTTTTTTTTCATGCTTCATAGATAATATAGCTGTCTATCTAGTACTTTTCAGGGAACAGATTTTGACTGTTATGTTGTTCTAAAGGCATATAAATTATACAAACAAAACCTCAGAATTTTAGCCTTCCACATTTTTGCAATGTGGTGTGAGTTACAATTAAACCACAGCATGTACATTTATTTTGTGCTGCACTGAAAGACACTTGTTATTGTTATATAATGTAGCACAAGTTAACTGGTTGTTCTTCCAGGCAGTTTATATTATGGTTATTAAAAGAATATTAATTTCCAGAACGAGAGGGTGTTTTTTTCTGGTCTCATTCTCCTAGCATGTCTTATGTAGAAGAACACTGACCTTCATGTGCAGATCTGAATGTAGCTTTGAAGGATGAGGAAGATGATGTTTCCTGAGCAATTATTACAATTAAATCAGAGCATAAATTAAGGGTTCCAGAAATCTGTCAATGCTTCTTTTTATAGTACAGGCAGTGTATCTCAATTCTATCACTAAACCTGGCTATGGAAGTATGCAATTCACTGTCTGGTCTGCAGAAATGTGTAATGGATAGACATGCTGTTATATCTTAACTTGGCAAAAACTGCTAGCATACTATGCTTGCCAAATTGTTCCGTTTTTTGTACTTAAACAAAACCGGCAAATTAAAGCGTGTATTTCAAAAATTGTAAAGTTTGGTAAGGAGTTAATGAAATACAGTTGGGTCTCCTATACCATGGTACCGCGGTCTTGTTCGTTTTCCGCAAAGCCCTACTTCTGCATAGAATGGCAGCTCATTAATATGCAAATTTGCNGACTGCCTCATTGAATATTCATGCATGCCAGGTCACGCATGTGCAGTTGTGAGAAGGGGCCTCCTTGACCACTGAAAAGTCAAACCCCTAAGATGTGAAGCCACAATGTGGGGAACGCAAAGTGGAAGAGGGCCAACTGTACAGTTATTTGGAAAAATAAAGGAATCTACGCTGGCTTCTGTTGCTTTTCAGAAACTTTCAAAGAAAGGTGACATGCATGCACCCACCACAGTTGTTTTTTAGAGCAAGTAATAAACAAACCTGTCTAAGTGCAAAATTACCAAGAACTAGCAGTAAGACCCCCTTAAGTGTCAAACCCTTTCTTATAGCTACAAAAGGTATGGCACCAAAATTGTCATGAATCAAAAATTTCAATTGTCATGAATCCAGTGAATCAAAAATTGATGCCTGTTTTTGGAGCCATCCTTGCCCCCTTGTTTCCTGAGTTTAATGTGATAGTTTCCAAAAAGATGGGGCAAAATTTTGTTACGTTATTTCCATTCGGGATGCAGATCTGTAGAACAGGAGATCTGAGATGTCTCGATTCTTGCCATGAATTTTGAGCTCCATAATCTTCCAACTTGCTTTGTTATTAGTCTGCTATACAATTTCTTTTCATATTTGTAAGGTCTCTCCCCATCAATGTTAACATTTACACAGGCTCTTCTGTCATAAAAAGAATTACTAAGATGTTATGAGAGTCTTACCCACCTTTACATAGCCAAATGCTACTCAACAGGTTGACAACAAATCACTTAAATTTTTAAGCCCTTATATTCAGCCAGCCAGTATTGTCCAGCATGGAGAAAACATGGTATGGGCCATAAAAAACATAGAAGGAGTAGTTAAACTGAGAGATGCCAATGATGGTCATTTAGTGCATACATATATTTTCCTTTTGAACAGAAGTACGTACTTTGACACCACCAATCTGGGTTAGCATTAGGACACTAAAACGAATGCCCACATATATTTTAGAATTATATTTATTTACACTATATAGCTGAAACTAGCAACATAGTTCCCCAAAGTTCAAAAATTTATACAGTTTAAATTTATTTGGTTTATTTGTATATAAAATAAGAAGAGGATGATCTTTTTACTGTCAAGTATAAAGATCATTATCTTCAGCCTGATTTTTGCTAGGTGTTATTTGTTGAGGTTTTGGGTTGGGGTTTTTTTTCTGCTTAGTCAAATAATCTCATGTCCTCCCTCTGTCAAAATGTTGAAGAGTTTTGGCTATTGATTTCAGTGGTGGCAGGACCAGACCTCTCATTATTGATGCTTTCTTTAGGCATTCAGAAAAAAAAAGTGTTTGAAATGTCCAGATTCTGTTGGAGATGTGACCTTTAGAAAAGTTCCTTTTATAAATATTAATCACAGTGAAGTGGTTGGTCTATAATATTCAACAGATGGTATTTAAATGGCTGGAAAGAGTCTGCTGTTATCAGTTATGAACAACTAATTGCTGTTCACAATGCAGCATTTACTTTGCTTTATGATAATTAGGCTTTAACACTCTGGCATCAGAGTTTCTGTGGTGCTGTTAAAAGCATCATATCCTGATGCACTATGAGATATCATGTTGAAAGAAACTTGATTTTTACAGACAGTTTCCATGCTGCATTTCTCATTTTTTCTTTTTTTTTTTCTTTTTTTAATCTGTACTTGATATTCCTAGATAACAGTGAATAGTTTACCTTAAGGCCTAGACCTTGCCCCTTATACATCAGCAGAGGCAGAAATTCTATCATCTCCAATTCTGTGTTAAACTCCCGAATATATGAATATGTTTAACTGTAGAAATCATTTCATATGAGGCCCATAAACCCTATGTGTAAGTTCAGTGTCCCAGTCTGTTTTAACTGCTAGTCTGGTATGTTCAGCAATATCTCTGTTTCCATCTTGGGCCTGCAGTTCACATGCAACTCTGGATGAGTCAAAGCTACCAAAAAAAGATTGGTGAATTCAAGAGTTTTGTACAAAATAAACACTCTGACAGTCTATGAAGGATTCTTCTTGACTTAACACGTAAAAATATGAATTTGCCTTGTGTTTGCTAAATAGTTAATTTCTTTTAGCTTCCTTGGGGGGGAGGCGTGTGGTGCCTATCAGCAGAAAGCTCTACCTGAAGTGGTAACAGTGCTTAGTGTCAACAGTTTTAAGAAGTGATTCATCAGCTCAAGGGGGAGATTTCCAAATGACAACTTTCTTTCAAAATCATTTCCTGAGATCCAAGAAACTATATTTTCTCCTACCAGCTCCTGTGTTTGTAGGGAGGATGAACCACTACCTAGAACAAACCAGTCTGAGTATAAGGTACATAGGAGTATAATACTGCACTACTTTTGTCTTAGACAAACTATATGAATAAGGTTGCAGTCAAGTGGGTGTGAATCTCCTCTCTCAGGCTGACAACACCAGAACAAGAGGACATAGCCTTAAACTATGTCAAGGAAGGTTTAGACTGGACGTTAGGAAGAGTTTTTTCACAGAGAGAGTGATCTCTCAGTGGAATGGTCTGCCCAGGGAGGTGGTGGAGTTGCCATCCCTGGAGGTGTTTAAGAGAAGACTAGATGAGGTGCTCAGTGACATGGTCTAGATGGTGGGAGACTTGGATGGATGGAGGCTTGTGGTTTCATGCTTGTGGGCCTGATCCCTGGGTGGGCGTTCTTTTGGGAGTTGGACTAGATGATCCTGTGAGTCCCTTCCAACTCAGAATAACCTGTGAACCTGTGAATAAAAGTGGTTTAGATGGTCAAAGTTAAGTTAGGTATGCCTAACACGCTTGGTTTGGGATCCGTTTGACAGATACATTCTTTATGTCACTAAGAGAGTTCTTTCCACAATACCTAACATACTATCTGCAATGTCACAGACAGAACAGAAAGGTAAGCTTCAATGAGAAACCACAATTGTTTAAATGTGTGCCCTTGTTGCTATAGAATTACATTAAAAAGAGGAGAAATTAGTTTACTAACATACTCGATGTGTTTTTCCATGAACCAGGTTATACCTCTGAGACTCAAACTCTTAGAAAAGGAAGCTGCACAGATGGTTTCCAGACTTTAAGTACTTGTCTACAACAAAAATCTCTGTGGTTTTTGTGGTTCTCTGTTTTCTCCCAAAATATTCTAACATCCTATGATGTATTTGGATAATTGATGTCACTTCCATCAGAGTGCAACATGCTTTCCCAAGAAAACTGATGAAAGCTCCAGATTTTGAATCATTTAAATAGGATAGGGGGAGTTCAGTCATAAAAAACCCAACCCTTTCATGGTTGATGTTCAGTTTTGCCTAGCATCCTCCTTCTGCTGCCAAGTCCTGTGATTCTGACACAATGAATTGCAGAACCCTCAAATGAATATAAGAAAGTATATGCCTATCAAATATACAGGCATTATATCCTTGGCTGGAGCAGACACAAGAGGTTCAAATTTTTAATATTCCTTTCAAAAAGACATTCTTCGGGATAAAGCTCCACTGAGTACCTGGGTATACCACTTTTTTAAAAGCAGGAATAATAATATGTAACTTCATTAATGTCTGGGGCAATTAATAATGACGGCTAAGCAGCTTCCTTTGGATATTACAACTGATATACTTGACTGTAGATACCATCATTGCCTTTGGTGCTGGCAGTCCTGTACCTGGTTTGCATTTCATTGCTACCCATAACTTGTATTCCTCTCTTTCATCCCTGAAGGCTGACATATGCTAATATTTATTTCCTATCAGTGCTTAGTCTATCACAGAATATGACTGTGATAGACTGTGGCTAAAATGGCTAAAATAAATCATTGAACCATGAACTGAGTCCTGCATTTAGGGGTAAAAGAAAAACCTAAAGAAACTTCCGTGGCAGCAATAGTTCACATACTTTTCAGAAGTACAAATAAATTACTTAAGCTTTTTACTTTTTTGTACTGTTTAATTGTACAAAATACGTGATGTAACTGTAATATGTAACCATTGGGGTTGTCAGAGAACAAGAATTTCAATGGAGTTTGTAATTTTTTTATTTTTATTCTTTCAGAACCAGAAGGGTTGAATACAGCTCTAGATGGGGTTTTAAGTCATATTTTCAGTCATGTGAAAGTAAGGAGCTGCTAATGAACTGAGTGCTCATTACCCTTATTGACACTAGGCAAAAGAGTTGCAGGAGGGATGATTCATGTCTAGTACACATCAAATAGTCTTTGTCAAAGCTTTTGGCATATTCATGGCTAGAGAACATACACGAAGATAATTCGTTGTGATGAATGTCCCAGTGATATCTGAGTTTGCTGATGTTGAAATGGCAGAAATTTAGTACTCACTGTGAATGTGGTAGGGAACTAAATTTTCAGTAACAGTTATTGTTTGAATAACTAAAATAATGACTGTTGGAAACAGCATTGTGCAAAAAACCTTTGCCAAACAGCTTTATATTCCTGTTTAAATATGAATAAACATAAATATGAATAAAATACTACTTGTATTTTCAATAATTCCTTTGACCTTTAGAAAAATATCCCAGAAAAATACCTCAAATCTAGATAAATTTTCTTCCTAAACTTTATAAAGAACAGAGGGTTCTTTTCACACACATTGAACTTAACCTCACCCATGCAAGAGGAAGAAATATGCTGCCTGGCTCGATGAATATGTGCAGTGTCAGACAGCTATTGGAGAAATTTCTTCTGGAAGTGGAGTCCTGAGTTTTATGTTTCTTAGCATACATTTTCTTGAAATAGGTCTGACTCAGAAATTAGTATGGAAATCATACATCATGGTCATGGAGGGATAGTCTGTTGTTATTGATGCAGGTTCACAACCTTGGACAGTCTGGTGTCATGATTTACTTTCAAATACAAAACATGTTGAGTATTTCCTCCACTGTTCTCTAAAGGTTATTTCAAGCATTAAACATGTGATGCACGTTATTTTTTAAGGTAAATGTACAGCAATTTTCAATTCTTCTGTTCATGTGAAATTTATTTTAAAATTCTTGATCAAATAATTCAAAGGTAATCATACTAAGGAATCTGTTTCCTGCTCTCTAGAGAAAATTCTTTTCTAATTCAGGCAGTTATCATATTTCTATTTGGGTATTTGGGGAAGGATATAGCATATACGTGTATGAGCTATCTTTGCAGAGGCAGGAGCATAAAGCCTAAAAGTATTGTTAAGAGATAAGTATGAGGCTTCTCAAAGCACTTCTGGAGCAACTCAGGTCACAGTGGCAAGCCCTGTCTGCTATTCCAGCTTTTGGGAAGATGTTGCCATGCCAAATCACTGCAAAGTGTCAGACACTTCAGTAGCTCAGTGTGAAGTGGGTGAATGCTCACAGGACACTTTGCTGGTGCTAAAGAATTAATTTTCTCATGACTGGAGCAGTGATTGAACATTCACCATCAGTTCCTGGCCCTGCTGACATCACAGAGACTTTGGTGTGCGCTTCAACAGAGCCAGGGTTTCACCTCAGGTGTCCAGATGTGAAAGGTTAAGGCATTAACTCACTGCAGCATTTAGCTCTCTGAGCATGATACCTATTTCAATATACTTTAGCGCAAGTCTGTAAATACGATGTTCAGAAATGGTTCCCAAGAGAATTGGGTACCTGGTAATCAGAAATGGGGCCAGTGTGAATAATGTATATCACAAGGATTTATGAAATTGTCAGAAGGGAGATAAGACTTACCCAGAGCTTACGTTTGAGGCAGTACTCCAGGAATTGTAAGTTGACAGAGCCTTTAAGAATTTCTGTAAGCATAAAAACATTTGTGTGATGGTGGTACCTGGAGTCCTCAGCAGATTATCCAAACCCCATTGTTCCAGGTGAAATACAAATACGGTCTTTCTCCACAGAACGTAGAGTGTAACCACGTAAGATGTGTAAAGTGTTGGATAATCACAGAATCACAGAATACTGTGAGTTGGAAGGGACCCACAAGGATCATCTAGTCCAACTCCCCAGCTAACGCTTATTGTACAATCAAACTGGGAATCAGGGCCTCAAGAGGTTTCCCAGAAGCACACAGGATTTCTCTGGTAGAGCTATGGTTTGAATCCAGATTAGCAACTTCCTTTACCCAATTCCTTAATGAAATAAATACTTAATAAAGCATAATCAAAACTATCCTTACCAAAAATCCTATCCTGACAGCAAAAGGAAAAAGGAACCTCAGAGTTCTTCCAATATCATCATGATTATCCCTTGAAAGTATTAATATATCTGCAACTTGAAATGATACACTTGCTCTTACTCCTGTTTTTATAATTTTAGCTTTCATCAGAAAATTTTAAAAGAAGTTATATTTTTTCCATTAAATTGAATGGAATTTATACAGTGATTCCCCATTACTCGCGGGCTGTCCGCCTCATGTGAGTCTTGAAATCCGCAGATAGCAAACCCACTACGTAGTCAAGTACGCCATGCCTGTAGCCACGTCCCCCTCCCCATATAAGGTCTGGAGGACGATCCTGACAGCGGGTCTTGTCTCTGTCATGTGGCTGTGCTCTGCCGATGTGGGCGAGCGCCAGAGCGGGGGATGGGGGGCAAGCAGCGGGGCCAGCCCCGATCCCTGATCGGCGATCCGCGGCAGGGTCGGCCCTGAGTGGCGGGGGGGGACCGGGGACGGGGCCCACTGTGCTCACCCTCGCGGCAGGGGGCGGGACCGGCTGTGCTCACCGGCACGATGGCAGGGCTGGGGGCCGAGCCAACTGAGGTCGCGTTATATTCTGCGCACGTGCCAGGTCCTGCAACTTGCTGGAAAATCAACAGCGAGTATGGGATCCCACAAATTACAGACTGCGACTATGCGGAGGATCACTAATACTTTCTATTTCATTGATGGATTAATCCACAAACACTAAAGTTCTGCAGCACACACAGTATTATGCTAATGCAGCAGAAATGTGTAAAATCTTGTGTGCATTCAAGTGATGTGCATCTAAGCCAGAGGAAATGAGGCTTCAGCTTGGACTTACTGTTCAGTGAACTATTTTCACTAGTATGTGTATTTTATACTGTAAACTGCACCTTCTTTGCACATCATAGGTAACTCTTTTTCAGAGCTTGGAAAGCTGCCATGCTTCAGGGATGGAACTTTTCTTTTTAAGATTCTTAAATCCTGGGATTGAGTTTCTAATCTCTCTGGTGTCCTGTTGTTTCCTTATTTTCCAAGGTGAAATAAAAAGAAGACATTAACTCTTCCACTGACTTCTGTCAGTGTAAATTGTGGAAACAGCTCCATCCTTACTGCTCAACTTGCATAGCTACTGTCAAGATGAAAAGATTATACTTTCCAGTGAAATTTTTATCCATTCGGTTTTTAATAACATCAGAGGTTTATAAAGATGCTTTTTCAGCCAAGAGAACATGGATCCATTATTTAGATCATTGACTTTGCTTATTTAAAACTTTTTTCTTTCCCCAAATAATTTCAGTTCCAACTTTCTATTTTTTTTCTGTGAAAAAGACCGAGCAAAGGAAAAATTTGAAAAACTTTTTAAAAATGGAAAAAGTTGACTGTAAAATCATGAACAGCACCTTGGCCATTTTTAGTCTGAAACTACTTTTTTCCACGTTTCATTAAACTCTCCAGATCTCGAGTTGACAAATAACTGCCACAGAAGTCACTGACAATTGTTTGGCTTTGCAGCTAGAAAAATAATAAAACCAGTGAGAGCTGAGAGGTTGAAAACAATGTTTTAATTTTAACATGACAAAATTCAACACAGCTAACATGAACAAGTTTATAAGAGGATCCAGTTTAGCAAACTTTAGTATTTACCATTAAACTGACCTACAGCTAGGAAGTGGAGAAATCTACAAACTAATGGAAAGTCTGAAGAAGGCAATTTGCATTTCATAAATAGTAGAACACCACCTAAAATAAGGCTTTAAATAAATTCAGATTAGACACTAAAATGTTTTAAGAACTTCAAACTGTAGAAATATTACAAACTACACCTTTGTTAAATTACTAAGAGAAACTGAAAAGCTTAAAGTCTTCAATGCAACTGTGTGATGCTAATATTTAAGGAAGAACTTTGGTTGTCAAGGTTATACTGTTTTAGAAATTGCAGTAACATGACATTTATATTCACATTGTCAGATTTTCAGGGTTACAAGCTCAAACAGACACATAAACATATGGAAATTATTCCTATAAAGTTCAATGTAAACACCGAAAGATCACTTTAATCGTTGTCTGTGAAAGCGTCTCATCCACAAAGCTTCCAACTTTCAGCTGCCACCCTCTTTGTTCACTAGACAATGACAAAAAAGGCACAGACATATATCAGGTGCAGCCTTGGCCTGAAAAATCAAGTCATTCTACAAATTATGTTCTCTTGCTCCAGCAACCTGATTGCTGTGTAGATAGATACCTCACTTCTGTGAGAAAATCAATTCTTACTACCCTTTAATCCTGCTCACTCTGCAAAGCCAAAGCAGTGATTTGAGAGTTCAGACTTTCTGTATCATCCATGCAGTTTTCTCATTTCTATCTGTCCATGCCAGCCATGGGTGGCCATAATATTATAAAGGGGTTAATTATGGCCTTGCTTGGCCTTTGAAATACCAACTAGTAGTAGCAGCGAAACAGCAAACATTCAAGGAAATCCGCAGAGCTGAGAGGGAAAAGGACACTTTCTACTGAGCAGGCAGCCACTTAAAACTAGAAATGAACAGAGACAGTGAGCTGTGATCCTGCAACACATGGGAACAGAGCTCTGCTTTGTGAGTTGCTTAAGGTAAGAGAGAAAATATCTGGTAGCCCAATACCCAGCCAAATAGCCAATACTCATTGAGGTAAATTTTTTGTTGTCTTCCGTACTTCTCTACTGGAAGGGGTAACTGGATTTTTAGTGGGTGTCGTGACTTGATTCTCATGGTAAGGGCTGTGCAAATTCCGAAGTGTCATAACAAATACTTTCAGTTGCCACTTCCTTCAAGCCCCAGAAAAAAAAATGTGGTTGGTTTTTTCTCTTGCTGTAAGGTCAAGATATGTATTGTGCTTAAAGGAGATCTTCAGGAGTGTTTAAATGAAAATGTGTATAAGTGAATTTGGATAAGGAATTTGAACTGTTTTGAGAACCTTGCCTCAATGCTTTGTGATATCCAGGTACATAATTCAGACTGAAACTTCTTTCTTGGAATCAGTGAATCACACCTCTGAATACTTGACATTAGGCCAAAGTAGATGGAAGCTTTTTAGCTAGCTTGTAGTTGCATAATGCATAATAGTCTTTTGACTTACTGTCTTGGAACTTGTAACCATTTGTCTTGTTTTAGTGCAGAGTTGATATTTGATGATTAATAAATCCACAAGATATCAACACAGTTTAAAAATTAAGTTCACAGTGCATTTACTGCTCAACTGCCAAAAAAAAAAAAAAATCAAGTGCATGGTTCTATTCTCTCAGATGAAAAGAAAATGGCTACAGTTACTGGCTGTCTCTGGGCAGCATGTGCAGTACTGAAGTTTTACTGTGTGATAATCATTGCCTCAGAACCTGTTTTCAATTACTAGCAAGTCCCAAGTCTGCTGCTGAGTCTGTCCCAGACAGAGTGTTTAGCATGATTTGGAGCATTGCATAACACAGAATGGAAGGTAAACAAAGCTCTCTGAAAACACAGTTTCCCAAACACTAATAGTCTTCTAATCTGTGAGAAAATTCTCTTATTCTGAGAACTTAAGTGTTGAGATTGCCTCCGACTTGAAGTCATTAGGCTCTATTTTATTAATTCGGCCTATGTGATGCTGATCTCTACCATTTGTTTTTCTTAATTTATGTGCATTAAAGCATTGCCCAGAGGCTTGAGACATGTAAAGAGTACTTTAAGAAGGACAGAACATCAATGCCTATCAGTGAATGAAATTCTTAATAGGAGCAAGAGTTCATTCCTTTCCTTAAATGGGCAACTCAATTCTTCAAACAATATGTCTATGGAAGCCACTCTCCAAAGAGGTAGTATAAATGAAAGAGGAGCTGGTTAAGGAGAAAGAAAGGTAATACTGACTGTGAAGAGTAAGAATGAGAGGAGAAGCTGGGAAAAAACATTTAAAAATGTGCGGAGAAGTGACAGTGATTATTAGCAGAGGCATATATATGTGTCTATTTTTTCCTAAATGGCTGATGTGCAGATTGAGGGTCTGAGGTATCATTCACTTATAAAGGCTTCCCCTCTCTACTCTGAGCAACTCTCCATCCAGTTGCTCTAACCCTGCTGCGACTGCAAGATCACACGAATTACTAAAAGCTAAGCCATATCATATTATCTTGCAGTTATATAATCCTAGAATGCATTGAGTTGGAAGGGACATTAAAGATCATCTAGTTTCAACCTTACTGCCATGGGCAGTGATACTTTCCATTAGACCAAGTTATCTGAAGTCCCATCCAACCTGGCTTTGAACACTTCTTAATATTAGGAAGCGGTTTTTCACAGAGAGAGTGATTGCACATTGGAATGGACTGCCCAGGGAGGTGGTGGAGTCGCCATCCCTGGAGGTGTTTAAGAGAAGACTCGATGAGGAGCTTAGTGACATGGTCTAGCTAGGGGGTGTAGGGCTGGATGATCCTGGGTCCCTTCCGTCTCGGAGTAGCCGGCTAGACTGTGAGGGAACTAGACTGTGTTACCACTCTGTGATGTGCTTTCGGTCTCTGTACGGGTGTTAGGTGTTAGATGGTGAGTTGGACTAGATGAACCTTGTGGGTCCCTTCCAACTCATAATATTCTGTGATTCTGTAATTCTGTGTGAATGAAGCATATTGAGGTGGACAAAGAGTTTACACGTGACTTGTTATTACAGCTGCTGTTACCTATTTCATAGCTATAACCTAGACAGCCAGGCCCTAGGTGACAAATAGAGACAGAACTCATTGGTATGGATGAGAGACAATTTTCAAGGAAGACTAGTTTTGCATATTATCATCTTCTTATATGTCTAATACTGCTGTTGGTTCTGATATTACAAATCTGAACCCTTCCTGGGGAAACAGATCTCATTCTGTGTTGTATTGCAAGTGCTTTCTTGTTTGTGCAACCTCTGTAAGAACTGTTTGGGGCTAGGGTGGAGGGGGCATTCTAGCTGGGACTGTTTTATTCATCATGCCAACGCATATGCTGGAAATAACTAACCTGTATATCTAACAGTGATATGGCTGCTATTGCTAACATGAGTATACCTTTTCTTCAGGATAACTTTGGATTTAAGGAGTCCTCAAGCTTTGATAGATTTTGGCAACAGCTATAAATCAACTTCATTTAATTCCCAGTATTTCCCTAAGACGTTTACTTTCAAAGGCTCCTAGGCTCCTTTCTGTACTTTTGGTAAATTTCCAGCTTTTATGTCCTTGCAATAAAATGGAAATAACACAGTTGGGTCTATATAAATGGCCATATAATAAAAATATATCAACGGAAACTATGCTAAGAGAGGACCCTGTAAAATGTAGTTGTAACAGAGCCCACAGTCAGAAATGTACTAGACAGAACAAACAAGTAGAGCAAGACGAAAAATATTCTTCATTTCAGATGTGAATGTTGGCAACTGAACCTGCTCTACCTCTACATAAGCCAGCTGAAGCAGCTGAAAAATTGTATACACATAGCCCACGTAAAGCTAATATCAGAGGTACAGTATACTGCACAGCATCCAAAGGAGCTTAGAGAGAATGTAAGGTGATTTAAATGGTAAGAGAGATCGGGGGACGCAAACACACTAAAATATGTAATGTTTTCAGGAAGAATCAAAGGCTGCCTGTGGCAGGTAGTAAATTGATCACTAGGCATATCACTGGCAAATGGCAACACAAATCTCTGATGCAGTACACTTGGTTTTATAATTGTAAGGAGAGTTCAGGTAAAACAAAGAAGATTCAGCAATCTTTGTGGGGATTAGCTATTTCTGAATTAATAGTGTATTAGACAAGTAAGAACATACTATAATTGATTCAGTTATTTCTGATCAACTCTTTGTCAGGAACTTCTAAACCAAAAGTATATCCATAAATCTACCTTCAGGAAACACTGGTATTGTTTAACCATAAAAAGAATGCATCCTCCTTTTTTCCAACTCAAGTATGAGAAAAAGCAACTAATAACAAATTTTTTCTAACACCTGAAAAAAAAAAATCCAACAGATGGTTTCCATTTGCAAAAGAAAAGAAGTGATCAAAAATTTTTTCATTTAAAACTAAAATTAATATAGCCTATTCAGTCTGTATCTATATGTAGTTAATACCAGTAAGAATTCTTCAGCCTTGGAATAAGTTGTGGGTTTTTTTATAATAATGGAGTAAATTCTTTATCAAATAGATTTTTTCCACTCTACACTGGTATTTATAATCACTGTAAATTTATGCACTGAGTAAGATGAGTGTTTCTATGCACCAGTTTGTATTTGCTTTGTTTAAGATGAATTGTTGCCACTGAAAATTAAGGCAAAAATTTTAGGAGTGGTCAGGGAGATGAAGTTGTATACCCTGGGAAAAAAGGAGGATCAGAGCAGACCTTATCACTATATAACTACCTGAAAGGTGGCAAAGGGGCCCAATGGCATCCTGGCCTGTATCAGGAACAGTGTGGACAGTAGGACTAGGGAAGTTATCCTTCCCCT
>WEKX01023080.1:58453-71509 GCA_013390025.1 Pitta sordida
AGTTAGTCCTTCTCTGCAATGAAACATTCATCATGCAAGGACAAAAAAAAATAAAATTATTTATGTATTCATACAAATACTTCATCATGACGATTTGCTAAAAAGGTTAAAAGTCAACTTCATCATTTCCAGACGCAGTGAATCAAGGACTAGTACATCAATATTTATGTAAGCAGACTTTGACTGTCAGTAACTTTTTAAAAGCAGATTCTGAGATACTGCTTTTAAAAGGACAATCTGAAGAAAGAAACATTCAGTTACATACATTCTTTTAGTCCCTCAAATAGCTACTCAAGAAATATGAATAAAGAAGGTGCCCTTCTAGTCCTTAAAACCATTGTAGTCCACAAGTCCTCATATTTTCATCCTATTTCTCTTGGAATTTCAGGTCAGGAGTGTTTCTGTGGATGCATTTTTAGCTTATTTTTTTCCTTACCATTCAATCCTGACATGACTGCGCTTCTAATTTTTTCCTTGCTTGATTTTGTTTTAGTTTCTATAGGATTCACACAAATTGCAAGGGGTTTGTTCATAAAAACATATATATTCTTCAAGCAACATCTAACAATACACACTTTGAAAGTGTGGAATTTGTTTGCTTATGACCAGATACACTTTGTAGTTCATTTAGTCACACTTCTCTCAAGTAGAAGTAAGAACCTCTTCATTATTTAGAGAATGTATTCTAGTAGGAATTGGGAAAAAAAGATGCACTGAAGTTCAAACAGATAGATTTGATAAACTATAAAGAGACACCACTCTTTTCTTTTTTCTACATAAACAGAAGAGGACAATCAGAAAACCTAGACTGGGAATAAAGTGCTCATAAGCAAATAACAAGAGTTATGAATTAATTTGCTTAGCAATTGAAACAAGATCTACAAAGTTTGTCTTGCTTCCACTTTAGCCTATATTAGATGCTTTGGAAGAAAGTTCAAACAATGCATCTCCAATCCTGTAAATATGTTATATCTTGAGGAGGAGCTCTACTGTTTCAAGCAACGCCCACAAGCATGTCATGTAAAACTGGTGTATGTAAACTAATTCAGTTCTGTGAGCATTTATATCCTTTGCCATGATGGAAGTCAGGGATAATTGTACTGAAATGATCTTGTGCTGGTACAATTTCAGTCAAGGTGGCATTGAGAATAATTAATTCCAGGATGAAAAAGATGTGAAAGCCATTGGAACCTTTAATAGAGAACGTGACTGATACTGCTCCTACCCTGCCAATGCTTGGGAATAACACCTTACAGTAAATCTTGTAAGGCCTTAACATTTTCTTCAGACTTGTTTGTAGGGTATCCAAAGCTTTTGTGGTTACTTCAGACCCATCTTTGATTTGAGCACATGAAAGAATGGTGGCCACACCAGTGAGATGCACAGAAACCAAAAGATTAAGAACTCTTCACTCCTTTGGATGTTGAGGAGCATTATATCATAGATTCATAAAATGACCTGGGCTGGAAGGGGCCTTATATAGTCCCAACCCACCTGCTTTGGACAGGGATGCCTTTCACTACATCAGGTTGCTCAGAGTTCCACTCAAACTGGTCTTAAGCTTTTGCAGGAATGCGTTATCCACAATTTTTCTGGGCAACCTGTTCCATTGCCTCACCACCCTCACAGTTGTAGATTTCTTCCTAACATCTACACCTACTCACTTTTCATGTTCTGCACAGAGATAGGCATCTCAGTTGTGTGCAGTAATAGGTTGCCAATAACAAATGGGCTGCTTTAAAAAATTAAAAATGTTTGACTTATATGTTGGATAATCTTGTATGTTAAAACCCATATTTTTCTTACTGAACATGACTAATTAGTTCTATTCACAGACAGCTGAAGGCTCATTGGAAGTGTATCTTCTCTTCTTAATTCCAATTTCTTGTGCAAAAACTTCATGTCTCTAGACCCTAAGTGATACTGGTGTAGTCTAGTCTATCTACAACTTCCTGAAAGGAGGTTGTATCCAGGTGGGGGTCAGCCTCTTCTCCCAGGCAACCAGCAGTAAAACAAGAGAGCACAATCTTAAGCTGCACCAGGGGAGGTTTATGTTAGACATTAGGAGGAAGTCCATTACAGAGAGAGTGGTTGGGCATTAGAATGGGCTGCCCAGGGAGGTGGTGGAGTCACAGTCTCTGGAGGTATTTAGGAAGAGACTGGATGTGGCACTTACTGCCATGGTCTAGTTGACAAGGTGGTGTTTGGTCAAAGATAGGACTTGGTCTCACGGGTCTTTTCCAACCTAACTGAATCTGTGATTCTGTATTGGTGTCAACGTGTTGAAAAATTGGAGGGGTTAAACAGGACATAAAAATGAATTAAGGATGAAGGTGCTGTGGTGAGAGAATTAATACAAATACAGATATAACTGAATTACAGTGTTTAATGTCTTTCTGGGGAGAAGAAAGCTAGAGAGTAAAAGGGGCTTTTCCATCTAGTAGAGACGCATGACAAGAAATTATGTCCTTCTAGTTAAAAATGGTCTACAAAGGTATGAGAATGATCACCTAGGGGGAGAAAGCTCAGCAGGAACAAAGGAGTCCATTCTCCATCATTTGCTGTCTTCATAGTTAAGATTCACAGATTCACAGATTCACAGAATATTATGAGTTGGAAGGGACCCATTTCTAGAACAAATGCTGTACTCAAAATTAACTTTTGGATTGAATGTGGGCACACTTCAGTTTAAAAACACCTAACAACCATAGCATGCCTTGTATGCATACTGGGTTTCTAGGTACCCCAATATAATTTATCATGATATTGGGCCCTATATTGGGCCACCTCACAATAATCTTATGTAGTATTAGAGATTCTCCAAACTGCTTAAGTAATCTGTTTTGTCTCTCTATGTAGGTTACAGGTCCTATTTTTTTGAGTTAAGATATAGTAGGCCCTAGCTTTTTCTGTCTCATATTTCTTGCAGAAAGAGATGTGTAGGTGAAAAAACAATCCTCAACCTGTTGTTCCATTTTCATCCCAAATCTTAATAGAACTTGGGTTTTGTTTATTTGGAGGGGGGGGGGTGGTGTTTGTCCTGAACTTTGCCTGAATGCAGATTGCCATAAATCTCTAATAGTGTTCTTCCAGTCTGGCCTAAAGGCAAATGTAAAATAAGTGCAGAGCTGGCCTGAACTGGTGTTGAAACAGAGCTTTTTGGCCACTCCATAGCAAATTCCTTTCGACCATAGAGCTGCTTTTTCTTACCCTTCACCCATTCAATATAGTGTATCAACAGAGAAATCTGAGTGTATATGTGGCTTTTTGCAGTGCCTTTTCTAAAGAGAGTGCCCCAAGCAGCACACTGTCTCATAAAAATATTTATTATATGCCCTACCCTCACAAGATACAAGCTAGTACTCTGGTACGAGAATTATATTATGACCCTGATACTACTGAACTGTTCAGACAAAAGGAGGGTTGGACTTGATTGTATAATGCAGAGGAAAGTGGTTGTTGGCTTATATTTGTCTGTTTCTTCATAATTAGTTCTCCACTTTTGATGTGAAGAAATTCTCTAGCAGACTCGTTTTGTGACTGAAGCTCCAGCACAATGTGATGCTGGGAAAAATAATCTGCTCTATTTTATTCAGGAGACAAGATATAGCACAATTTCCTAGTTTTGTGGGGCTTGTAACTTATTCAGTAGGACTAGTACCACAATACAGGAACTGCAAGATAGGCTTTGGGGTCTTTTTGTTTGAGACCTACTACCACAGTATAGTCCCCATTCTGAACAAAACAATCAGTGTAAGCATACCCCTTACTTTTACTTTGTTCTGGCATTTTGTTGGGGTAGAGGATGGGAAAGAGATAGTGAATCCTGTCTGTAACTTTCTTGCCTTACTTGAGCAAACAGCCAAGCAGAACTAAATAGCAAGCTCTGAGACAGGGAAATGGGCAGTGAGTGACTGAGAAAAGGGCATAGGAGGGAAAAACTGGGCTGCACCAGGCTGTGCAGTTTGTGCAGAACTGGTAATAGGTACTATTTATGTCAGAAATAATCACAGAATATTCTGAGTTGGAAGGGACCCATAGGGATCATCGAGTCCAACTCTTAAACAGCACCACTGCCTCCCTGGCAGGAATCGAACCCCTGGTCTCCCGCATGAGAGGCAGACACACTCACCACTGTACTAACGTGGATTTTTATAATGATGTCCTTCAACTCAGTATAAATTATATCAAGATCAGAAAAAAAATAAATCCCCAAACAGACAACAACACAGGACACAGCAGAGATGTTCTGCTAAATAAGGACTTGCTTCCAGCTATCTCCTCCTGCTAAAACTAGTTACACAATTCCTGTAAAATATATGTGCAGTGTGAAGCATATATGAGAATAGGGTTAGACTGAGAAACAAGTGTCAGTATGGCCTGACAAAACATAGGTGTACCAAATGCTTGCTGGCTTTAGATGTTTTGATGGCTTGTGTCACACCAGAATCCCAGGTCTCCTTCTACTTTTGGCCAAATTCCTCTTCCTTTGAAGTACAAAGGGTATTGACAGGACTGTGCTTCATAAAGAGTCTATGCATTTGTACTTACATTTTGGGAAGTTCACAGGTTACTCCGAGTTGGAACAGACCCTCAGGATCATCTAGTCCAACTCCCCACCAACTAGACCATGTCACTGACCTCCTCATCGAGTCTTCTCTTAAACACCTCCAGGGATGGCGACTTCTAGAGAACTGTAATTAATTCTTTTTCACATTCACTTTCTTAACCCTGGAGAGTCAATAGATAAAATCACTTTATAGCATGTTTTTTCCTGAAAGGCTATTAGTAGTTGTTGTATAGCCTATACTCTGAGAAGCAATATCTTTTTAAATTTAAAATTTTTAAAATGTGCAGTTATTGCAGCAATATTCTTTTTGATATAATGGCAAAAATACATGTTTCTTAAATTTGTTTTTCTACAATTTTTATTTTTAATCAGAACCTTGACAAAATTTACATAGAATTAATTACCTGCAAAACTTATACATATCTTTTAATCGATATTTTATGAGACTATTACATACTTAACAAGTATTTTAAGGATGAAAATTGCTCCTACACGGAAGTTTCATGAGGAAAAATTACTTCTGATCAGCTTAAGCTCTAGTGGAAAGAGCATGTACCCTTCCTCAATTATGTTTAATGCTTATATATATTCATTACCTCTGCAAAATGCTTTAAAAATGCTCTGTGTATTGCAAGAACTCTAGACCACTAAACAGCATTGCTGATTAGTTTTAAGAAATTGCTATATAGCATAATATCAGGTTTAATTTCTGATGTTTCTGACCTATTAACAACTCTGGAGAGCATATTGTGATACAGATTGTATTGCCATGTTACTATAAGACTCATTTTCATCAGAACTGGGGACTGAAGGCAGAAGGGGAAAGAGAGAGAGGGTCTAGGAATTATAATGCCTCATCTGCTCAGGTCATTCAGTGCCTTCCAAGTTTAATCAGGCTTTCTTCATCCTCCATTACACTCATTATGTCCTGTTAGGTTAGTGCTCAATGTTGATCTGTATCTTGGTCAAGACAATTGTTGCTGATTAACTATAATTACTAGTAATGGTCCCAACCTGCTTTCAAGCAGATTGTTGCTGTCATTTTGTCCAGGCCCCTGCTCTGTGATGAGGAGTCCAAATCTGCTAACCGTTTGCTTGCTTGCTATTTGAACCAACAAGTTTCTTCTTGTGGGGGCTAATTGATTTACCCTTGTACCTGCCATCTGTAAACATCCCAACTCTGCTTGAGGCATGCAAAAAACATACAGGTAAAGAAAACAGGAATGACCGGTATGGGGAGGGAGGAACAGCAGAAGCAAGGAATTAAAAATAAAACACAAAATAGGACAAACAACTAAGGATTAAAAAGGCTATAAACCTCAATGCTAACAAAGGAATCTAATACTTTGTGCCTTGAAGTCCAAAGTAATAAATTAGGAAGTAAGGCCCAATCTCAAAATGTGTTTGTGTGAGAATAATCTTTGTTTGGGTCCACTCTCCTATGTATTTCTAGCAGATTATTCAGATTATTTTGGGAATAGTTGTCCTTAGGATCAGACCTTCTATACTGGAAATATTGCTTAAGGCAGTATGTATCTAAGTTGTGGATGGTTTTCTAGTTAGCCTTGTGAAATCCCCTATATACTTATGCTTCACAATGACCATAAATAATCATGACTTGAGTCAGAATTTATAGTTAATTATGGTGCCAGATGACTGCCAAGATCATGTAAATGTTTATGTTCCTGATTCATAATTACAAATAATGCCTGCTAAGTTTCTAGCAGACTGTAAGTACAAATAATTCAGGGAATGAAACTGAACCCTAGTTATTTATGCCTCTTTTCTGCAAGCATATACTGAAAGAACAATTATCTTAAAACAATAACAAAGGGCAATGTGTAATGCTACCTTAGGCAGCCAGAATAATGAGCAAGACTCAAAGCATGGGGCCATGCTCATAAAGCCCAGAATTCAAATATGCACCTAACAATGCCAGTCAGGGGGCAAAATCAGTAACTGTATCAGAGCCCAGAGTTTGACAGTGAATCCTTCGGGCTTATGCTCTCTTGTGTGTTTGCAGACAAGCCTATGATTGCACTTCCTGGTAGCAGTTCTCACAGTGAGATGACCAGTGTGGATGGTGTGTGAGCTCCCTCAGCCTAAACTGTAACAAGCTCATGTGGACACACAACTCCCAAGCAGAATCTGGCTCTTGCCTGGCCAGCCTGCAGTGTGAAGGCAGAGCATGTGTTCACTGGTGTGTACCTGGTAGATCTGACGTAGCCAAGAACTGGAATACTGGAATTTGATAGGGAAGGCAGAAACTCCATTATCACAGAATCACGGAATATGCTGAGGTGGAAGGCATCATCAAGTCCAACCCTACTGTGGACTTAGCATGACATTCAAAAGAGTAAGTTAAGGCAAGAAATTCATAAGGAGGAAGGATACAGTGAAGAAGTCCCAATATTTACATATTTACTCAATATGTATCTCAAAAATTCTCCTTGAGGATAAAAGGAAGCCATTTAAGTTGCAAAGTTAAAGTATTTAAGGTTCCATCTGTTTGTCCATCATTAATTGCATTAAGAGCAGATCTTACTTGAAGTACTGAATAAAGTAAGGAAAATTAATATTCTCATGTAATTATTCTCATATAATTAAATACTGTATAGTAGCTGAGTTTTTAAAATATATATATATGTACAAGATCAGAAATAGAACTGACTGGCAGTTCTAAACTTGACATTTTCTTACTTAAAAATACGTACTAGATATTGCTAAGTGATTCTTTTCTAACACATTCAGCATTTACTATGCCACATTTAAAGGCAGGAAAAAAATTCTTTCTGCTGCTTTAGCAGGCCTTACTCAGGGTACAATTTTATTGAAATTTCTAAGACACCTAATTTTATTGATACCAGAATGCATCCAGGAAAATTGCCATTTTTAAAGATGACTGTGTGCCTACTGTTATATGTTTCTTCTTTATGCGGTAAGACACAATGGGAATTGATACTGGAGTACAGCAGCTTTACATCTCTGCAGGAGATTAGTATCTTTCAATGCAGCAAAGCACAAGTTTGTTTGTTTTTAAACATCTGCCAAAAACTTATTTTTGTCTAGTACATACAGTGCCTGCAAAAAGGACTTGATTAATTGGAACAGCACTCATTAACTGCTCAATCCTGAGATTTAGATAGCCATTTTCTACGCAGTTTTCCTTGAAACATGTCTCAAATTTCATCATAAAAGAACCTTTTATATCACAGTAAAGCACTTTCACTGTATAATACACAAAGGGCTTATGTATATTTATGTACTGTATTCATACTTGTATAAACAAATACACACTGCATTAATGTATGTGTTCCACTCCTGGGAGTATTTATGGCTCTAATGCATATATACTTTCAAAATCTGCCCATTTATATACCTAAATATTTGTGCATGACATGTATGTGTTTCACAGATGCAGACATAAAACACACGACATGCTCTGTGTAGTTTAATTTTTTCTGCCAAGTGTTTTAATTCCTCATTGAAGTGAATATTTGGCTTGTAAAATTAAGTCAGTTTCTAGGTAAGAAATAATAAAATATTATTAATATATAGTAAATATATTCACAAATACTGACTGCCAAATTGCATTTAATCAAGACTGGCCTGTATTTTTTTAAACACTATCAATAGCTTCAAAGAGGACTCTTCCACGTACTTTTTATATATATATTTGTATATATGTATATATATAAAGGTGTACATATACATGTAAAAAATACCTTTTTTAACACAAAATCACTAACTCTTTTTGCAGTTTTTGGAAGGAAATGTAGACTGCTGGTCAGGAAATCACATCCCAGAAAGATCACGTTCTTGTGACAATTTATCATGGAAAAAGCCATGTCTTTCAATTGAGATGTAAAGCTGTGGTCTTGCAGTTTGTGGTCAATGAAGATGCTTGGGGATTTTTTTGCTATCTCTTGCAAGAACAGCATTATTAGCCCCTGAAGTCTTGGTTGTGTTCCAGTTTTAATAACTATATTTTGCCTACATAATTCCCACTGTAGCTTCAGGTGGATTGTGGAATTTTCTTCACTTCCTGTCATAAGCTATTCTGTGGTGTTGCTGTGTGCTGTATAACAGCTGCTGTGCTCCTCTGCTACTGTTCAGTGCTTCTCCCCAAACTTCTGACCCTCTTTATTTAATCCTACATCATCTTTTGTTGAGTTTGTACTAGTATTTCAAACAGTACATTTTGCAAGCCATTACCAAATGAGAGTTAATACAAAAGTTTAATGTATTATTTTCTAGTTGCATCTCTAATATCTGTCTGACATGCCACGCATGGCATATCATCTTAAAAAAAAAACATTATAAGCAAAGAATACAGATTTTGTGGGGCCCTACATTCTCTGTGAGTCTCATCCATTAGTGAAAAATGGGGATTAAACAGGAGTTAAATGTATTTTAGACAAGCTGCACCCATGTAGTGTCATTAGCACTCTTCTTGAATGTGGAGCACGTAACTTTCTTGTAGAAGATGCTGAGGCAGCAGGACAAAAGGAGGGTGTTGGTTGATTTTTCTTTTTTATCCTCTCCCACTCCCTGCTCACCAAAATCATAATATTTTTACTGGAATTGTGGTCGAAAGATATTTAGAATTTTTGCCCTTTTCTGTTCTATTTTCAGGGATCTTGTTGAGAGAAGACCTACATTTTTCCTTCAGTAATTTATTTTTCATTGGTCTGAATTTTAAATAAATTTTTTACTATTTGTTTCATTTAAATTTCTTAATTCATATGTGTTCTTATTTTTATTTAATAGCCAGAACAGTGTCTTTTTCTGCTTAGGATTGATTGACAGTGGAATATTCTGGCTAAGAGATGATGAGTCGAACCACAGACTGAGACACTGTACAGACTGTACATCCTCAGAGTCTGCCAGAAGATCGTTCCTTGCAAAATATTACCAAATCTAACTATGAATTCTAGAATAACACTTTCTTGGCTATTTGCAAAGACAATGTGGAGTGGAGTTAGTAAGTTTACATTACTTGCCGGAGAACCACAATGCAATGTGTGCATTGATACATGAAAAAACTTTACAATGATTATTTGTTGGCAGTTGCAGTGCATGTAACAAGCGTGTGCTTCCATTCATCAGCATTCCTTGTGCTTGTACATCCTCTTGGCCTTGTTGTTCCCATTTTGATGAAGTATGGAAGACTGGAAATTGCAGCACTTTCTAGCAATGCATTGTGTGCGTGTGCTGCTTTCTGGGTGGTTGCCTTCTTGCTTGTCCTTCCTTTTAGCAGCACCTGTATGAGTCGTATTGAAAAAACCAGGATTCCCGGGACTGTCCTCTGGATAGTCAATACTCCGAAGCACAGCATTAAAAATGAGAGGATTCTGGAGAGTTGCCATAGGTAACAGGACCGATTGGTGCTCCTGCCAGGCCCCTGCCATCCCTCTGGAAGGGCAGAGTGGCAGCAGCGGAGAGCCCCTTGCTTGCATGGGGGCTCACAAACTGTAGGGCTTGCCCATTTGTTTGCTAGACAGTTTTACATACAGGTTATTTCACATGAGTGTCTTTTTTAAGCAATGCAGAAATAGAAAATTCTGTAGACTGCTAACTATTTGTGCTAGTTGTATTGCTCTATGTCATCAAAAATCTGCAAAATTGACTAAACCAAACTATACACGAAATGTGAACAAACTTCGATTACTTGTTTAGAAGTCTCGTTTCCATACTATTATCATCATCCCGAAATAAATAGTATTGAAATTGGCTTTTAGCCATCATTTTGAAGGACTTATCATTACTGGCATTTGACCCTGCAAGTAAATTGCAAAAAACTAATTTATCTTGTAAAGAAATTTTTGTAAAAAGCAAAGATAGCACAAGAGCAACACTGTGAAAAATGTATTGTCCAGTTTGAACTCAACCCTACTGCTACTCCTCCCCAGCACTAGGCAATACATATTTAGGTATCTATCTTCTTCTGAAACCGTAGACTTCGAGTTATTTCCGCCAATTTTGCTGCGGCGATTTTGTTTCCAGTCTCAGGCTCACTAGGTTTGGGAGTATATTATATTTTATTGTTAGCACTCTGTGTACCACCATGCGCGCTTGAGGTTGTAGTTGCAGCCGCGTACGGCCCCAGCCCGGCCACGGAGTTTAAAACTGGTTCCTGACCCCAGGGCCAGTGTCAGCANCCGGCACGGCGCTGCCGGAGCGCTCCCGGCACGGGCACGGCCGCTGCGCCAAGTGCGAAGCGTCGAGGTTCTGCCGGTCTGGTTTTCTTTTGGTAGCGTGGTCTTGTTTTACTTGCGCGTTGGGTTGTCATGTAGCAGGTTCCTTTTGATTTTAAAAAGCTTTTTTTTTGTTGTGCGGTGCCAATGGCACTCGGGGACTTTTCAATAACAAAATCGGCTTTCTAAAACCTAGCATAGGTAGACGTTTTGTCATTTGCTTTTCAGTGCAGGGAAGTGGGGTTTAGTTTTAGTTTGATTTAGAAATTTTGCTGCAGTTTTCCAAAGCCAAATTCCAACCCAGGATGCTCCCAGCAATGACAAATAATACGTATAACCAAACAAAGCAGATAAATGTTTTCCCCTTAGAGTGAATGACATACACTAACTGATGCTTCAGCATTAGTTATTTCTATATAGTTTCAGAATCTGATTCCTAAGAAGTATATTGTGCCACTTCTTACACATGTGTAACTGATGTCATGTTGATGAAGCTGCAAGTATGCTTAAAAAAATGTGCTGCATCTTAACGTTGCAGTGACACTTCTGCATGTCTAAGTGCCTCTGGTAGTCATGGACAGGCTTAAAAAAACCCTTATTTTCTCAGAGCCGTGCAGCAGCAGTCTTCTCTAATACCCTGCTCTCCTGGATCTCCAGTGAGAACAGAGAGAACAGTTTTACCCTTGATATTTAAAGAAAAAATATTTTTCCCATTATAAATGCTGAAGTACATTTGCTCCCTTGCATAAAATCAGATTTTGAATCTGGGAAATACATGACACTTTGAATAATTTGTAGTATGGCTTTTTGAGTGTTGAGAAGTTAGTTTCAAAAGGCTGTCTTTAATTTTTTTCTCTTACGCTTGAAATCTAGTGTGTAGTGTTTTTGTGAAATTTCAGGAACAATACTGTGGTCTCATCTTGATCTCCCCTCTCTCCTTTGCAGCTTGCATGCTGGGGAGCTGATAAGCAAGAAAACGGTGGAAGGTCAAAAGAAGATTTTGGAGAGACGAGGCATCACCTGCAGTAAGTGAGGAGCAGTGGTGGGGGAGGATGAAATGAGTATGACATGGATGTGTCCGCTGGGAAACCACGGCAAGATCTTCCCACTGCACTGTGTGAGCCTCTTAAAAGCAAAATCCAGACACAGTCTGTTTCTCTATAAATCTTTCCCTCCTTTCCATTACTAGTTGGATATTGTTGGCTTTAAGCCACCTGATTTTACTATGATTTATTAACTGCTATGCATTATATATGAGATTCAGGTTTACTGAAGAGTTACCCTTATGGTCAATGTTGCATACAAATCAGCTACTGTTAGAGAGGTTTATTGCATCTTTTTTGCAGCTAGGAGTTTTGTTAGGTAGTGTAAGAATTTCTGACTTGTAGAACAATGCCTAACAAAAAAATATATATCCTCATCTATATTTCACATGGTGTATGTATTACATGGAGTTCATCATATATAGTGCTGTTTGGGTTATGATCATTCCAAAAAACCTGAGTACTTGGGGTGGGAGGATCAGGTGGGACAAATGGATATTTCACAAAATTCCTAATAAGCATATGAAACTATGTAAATTGGGTTTTTTACCAAAGAAAGAATGTTCTGCTGTGTGGAAATACGATTTGCAAAAGTATCTGTAATTTAAATGATGATATGGCAAATTTGAGAGATGTTGCTTCCTCAAGAAGTGACACTCTTATGAATTCGTTCCTGTTGTTCTTTCTCACATGGTTTAGTGGAAGCTCTGCAGGAGAGTTTGACCTTTGATTAGACTCTTGTGTGATTATTCCAGTGATGACCACTCTCTGTATCAACACCAAGTATTGCTTTATGGCATCTGTGTTTTTTCACCTTCTGCATGCAGATTAAATATGCTCTAAGTAAATCTAGAGAAGAACCAAAAAAAAAAAAAAAAAAAAAGTTGATTATAAACTCATCATGAAATAATTTTAAAATGTGCGCATTTTTCAAATGTTTGAGAATTCCGTGCAAAGGGTTGGGGGGAAGGGCAGGAAGAAGAAAGAGCTTATGCCTTTTTTAATGAAATAGTAACTCAAGCTGCAAAAGCAGAAATTACCATAGGGATGTCAAAAGGATGCAGGCAGGATAAAAGGTAGAATACAGGGTGTTATGGTTTAGGGGGTTTTCTGCTGCTCTGGTAGCGAGGGGGTTAACAGCTCAGTTCTTGCCTAGGCTCTCTCCGTGCTGCTAGGGCCTTCAAGGTTACAGAGTAGAGATAAAAGCGTCTCTGCAGAATAACATACTTGGGAGAGAAGAAAAAAA
>WEKX01023080.1:71522-92386 GCA_013390025.1 Pitta sordida
TGTTCCCCCTTTTTCTCCTGGTGGAAAAGGGAATATTACATCTATTGTAAGAGAAGGAGGGGAGGGGGGAGAAAGGTTGCCTTCTAAATGATGCTTCCCTTGCAGTTCTGAGCTTGTTAGTTAGAAAATAAACCCTTTATGTTCTTTATTTATAGTTTTGCCTTGCTTCTTTTGCCTGTGACCAGTTTTATTTTATTTTCCAGTTTTATTTTCCAGTTTGTTTTTTTTAGTTTTCTCCTTCAGGAGAAGTTGGGGTGGGCCTCTGGCATCCAGCCAGGGTCAAACCACGACACAGGGTTTCACCGTGTCTGAAATTCTGCTGTTTTATTCAAACCACAAGCAGTGCAATCTGTTTCAGAGTAGTATGTGTCATGAAGTGTTAGTGAAGAATGGAATTGTTAAGTAAAAGCATTATGTTGTAAACCAGAGTTAAGAAAATATTACTGACATTATTTTCTTCTCTAAGATATTCCCAACAAACTGCAGAAATATTTATGGATATTATCTGTTTATGTATATGTTCCTTATATTACACTCTGTTACTTTAAATTTATTTAGTCACTTAAAAATTGAAACAATTAGTGACTTAAATTAACTTTTTACCAAATTATTTTGCAAATTTAAACACTGTTCCTAGAAAGCAGTTTATAGAGAGTGATGTTATGAAAATACGGAAGACAGGAAGAAGATTTTTGCTTCTCAGGATATGAATTTGGTGTCATTTCATGTGTTCCAGATACAAATAGCCAGACAGCTTCAGGCAACGTATAATTGACTCTCCTAACACTATTTACTCATAGTTATACTGTTTTATTTTGTTTTGTTCTTTTTTTATTTCTCCAAAAGAATGAAAGTCTGTTGGAAGAGAAAACTTTGTGGGGCACTCCAGTGATGATATCTCATTAAAGATATTTAACCAGGCAGAGATTATCCAGGAAAGATTTCAGATGACCTTTTCAGACTTCTTTCAACTTGTTTTATTTAGGTCATTTTACAAATAATACAATCTTCTGCATTTGAAATATGTTTGAATATGTATTATAAGCACTGTCTTCAGAAGTCTGTTTTATTTTTATATACAGGTGAAATGGAAGAACTATTTTTAAAAAACAAACAAAAAACCAAACCCAAAACAAAACCGATGGTATGGGATAATGTTGAAACACTTTTGTTTCTCTCTCATTGACACATGGAATTGGCCCAAAGTCCTCTATCCTTGGCACAGCACGCACTCTTCTGCAGACAAAAACCCAATTAAACTGAGTGCTACCTGTGGCAAGGACATTTAGAAAATCACAGAGTTCAAGCAAACAAAACAAAGCATTGGTTTTCAGCTTTCAGATCTGGTCTCGATAACGTGCTGCATGGGGTTTGTGCTGATGTTTTTTTAATGGGTTTTTTTATGAGAACTGTGGTCTTATAAGAAGCCAAAAATGAGGCAATGTTTAATAGTAGCAGATATTCTCATTGTATGTCGCTGTTTCTGTTTCTTTTCCATGTGCTGCTTTCCATGTGTAAAATAATATTCTCTCATAAGGGAAAATTGGTGCAGAGAAATTAGATAAATAACAGTGAAACATTAAACAGATGACTAGGACAATGTTATTAGCTATTAGAATGGTATGGCTTGATGAAATCGTAGCACTGAGGCAATGTTTTGACTGACTTTTTCAGTTTCCTGTGTGAGTGACACAGCAAAAATTTCATGGCTTCTTACGCTAGAATTTCAAACATTCGAAGTTAGTGGAAGCATAGTGTTCTTTTTTGCCCCTGCCATTTCAGTATAAAAGGCAAGGCAGCTCAGCAGTTCATCTCTAATCTGCTTGCAATCCTGATCAACTCACTTGTGTGTTTTTCTACTTCATTGGTGCCAAAGAGTAGAAAAGGATCCCTACCAAAATACACTGAAAAGAACATTTCAAGGACAGAGTTAACATTACGAGTAACCTCCTACCTGTGCTGGGAGGATTGAAATAGATATCTGTGTTTCTTGAATGCATTATAAGTTGTTAGTGTGTTATTGACTGAACAGGTCAAAAAAGGAAGAAGTGGGAATACTGTGATATTGATATGTATCTGATTATACTTATATTGCGTATATCGTTTTTGGCTCACAACATAATTTTGAAGTCCTCCAAGATATTCTGAAGACATGATGCTTTTTTTAAGGCAAAGATATTGGCCTCTGATATGGTGATCTTGTTCCGTGTTGTCATGAGAGAGGTTACTATGTAGCAAGAATTCGATATCATCCTTTGGACTTTTCTGATAGACCACTTAACTATATCAGCTTTTCCAGTGATCATCTCATTTATCTAGGATTATTGCAGTGAATTTACTGTTTGGTTTTCTTCCAGAACTGAAATGTCAAGTCCGATGTCATGTATGCAGTAGCTTTGTGTTGTGAGAGCTCAACAGATCCACCAAAAGCTGCTGGTAGTTGATCTTTGGATAGAGCTAGAAATAAATAAATCCTCTTTAGCAGATCAATATTCATCCCATTTAATGCTTGATGTGAAACTTGTGGATTTGAAGTAGTAATGCTGATGTACAGCTAATCGTTGAAATGGGCATTAGGGCTTTTATGGCATGGCAACATATTGTCAGACAGGAAGGAGGAAAGTGTTGAGTGCATCCTAAGGGGGGAAGAACTGTAACAGTATTTAATTTAATGCACATTCGTAATCCACACAGTGTCCTACATTGCAGTGATTTGCTAGGTTACAGACTAATAGTGTACATCCAGTTTTTATTCCAAGAGTTTACTTAGTAAAGCCGATGATTCCCCCCTTCAGTAGATCTTTCAGTGTCTAAATATAATAATATTTCAAGATGTAATTTTTCTCTTTAGTACTGTCCACTCAACTTGTTGCTTATCTGTCCTACTGTACAAGTACATGGAGTGTGGACTCCCCATGGCATGGAATATATAAGTATTAAAGTACCTATTAATGAACATATGTATACATTTGTGTAGGTATGTGTTACCCGCTTATTAGACTAATGTCCAGAATTTGTATGGCACATATTTCAGAGATATAGAAGGAGAATTTCCAGAGAAAGTGTCAAATATCAGTAAAAAAGTTCTGAGACTGTTTAAGAGCACATTTGAAAAGATTTTTGGGGTTGGCTTCTTTTTTTTTTTTAACATATGGTTTAAGAAATTTTTTCCCCCTTTTTATTCTGCTCTGATCTTTATTTTCTTAGGTGTCACTTAAGTAGCTTTTTAATATTTTGCCACAGTGAGCTCTGGCATTCAATTTCAGCTGCAAAGTTTCCAGATGCTGTGTTGGACAGTACATACCTTGGTGGATCGTTGCTATAAGGTGATGCAAGCAAAATGAGCCTCTGGCAGACCATAGGAAGTAGCCCATTTCCTTTTCATTAGGGAGAAGAACTTCCACAAAATTGAGAAGTCTCGTTAACTTTATAGGTGAAACAAAAAAATGCATTTGTTTCAATCCCCCCTTACATAAGAGATACTGGTATAAAACACACGTTTATGAATATTATGCAACATGACATGTTTGTATTATAGTCTTTTGCCGTTATCATTAGCTGTTTTGCTAAGGACTGCTTTAATCTTAAAGCTACAATAAACATACAAAGAAATACCTGCTGATGCAAGGTCTAGTGAACTTCTACCCCTCTGAAGTGAAGGTAAGGGGCAGTAGGGCTCTTACCTTCCTTTATAATAGCAAATCTATAGTCCTTTTAGTAAGTCTTTCCTGGATTCAAGTTTGTGCAGAAAACTGCACAAAAACCCTGCAGTGGGAGACTGTGGAGAGGATTAAGTCTATCTACAAAACAGTAAATCACCAGGATGGAAAGAAATGTCTAGCTGTATTTCATAGCATGGAAGGGAGATGGTTTGGCGAGCATAGGTAGTGACAGAGTGGGAAATTTCTGGATTCTGTCTTCTGTCGGTGAAGGTTAAATAGTCTAGTTACGCACTCTCCTAGACCTGCTTCAGCGCTCATGAGCGGAAGTGTAGAAGACCCTTTCCTCAAGATTATTTCAGTGAGTTTTAGGGCTTACCTCACTTAGGAAGTCTCTCCTGCCTAGAACAGGCACCTTTCCAAGAGCTAGTTACATGTTTCTCTGGCACTGCATTCCTGAGACGCTCTTCGTACTCCATTGGAAGAATATAAACTCCTTGCAGACACGTTTGAAGGCTCACACACAGCAGGGGGAGGCTGAGGACTGTAAAAGCCTCGGGGAAAATGGAGGTGTATCTTTTTCCCAAGGCCAGGTGATTGTAACACTGTTGGGTTTAATGTTACTTAGTGTTCTCACCTTCAAAAGTAAGTTTTCCTAAGTCTTTCCACGCCTGGCATTTGGGGGGATATCTGCATTATCTTTCCTTCACAATTATAAAAAGTGGTATGGAGAATAGGTGTTTCCTGTGCTGTGAGGAAGGAATGCTGATCAGATTTTTTCATATTCACCAGCCTGTTTTTTCTGCTACCTTCTTGCCTTATGTGCAGTGATATTACATGTTCTTTATTAATAAGAGAATGTAATCAACATAAAACCCATTCTGCTATTTACAAACACTTTAGTAAGCTTAAAAAACTTCAGAACATGGCAAGAATAATTGTTTACCTTCCTATCATGAAAAACAAAATGGTTCTAGAAAATGGACATCTGCTTTTTTTCCAAAGAATAATGAAGGGAGATCTATGCTGCTATAGGAGCTCAATTGAATGTTCTCAGCTTCAAATGCCCCATTTAGGAAGCAGAAGTTTGTTTTGGTATACTATTTAAAACAAAACAGAACAAGCCCAAACACAACCAAATGAAAAAAACAAAATTCCCAAAACAAGAAAAAAAAAACACCCCAGCTTTATTGTTGGCACACCATATATTGATATAAAGGGAGCTGGTACAACTTATTACCACTTGTATGTGGAAATGTATGATGTGTTCCGTTCCCTACTGTCATGTTATTTTTCTATAGTGGGAGAAGCAGGCTAATAATAGTAATTCTTTTAGAAAAGCTAACATTAACATCTCATGGATGTTAGTGACTTCTGAGGCACTGTGGTGCTTTATATATTGCTTTTACTGGGGCTGGGAAGTTGGCCGTGTTGTAGCAAGGGTAGATCATAAATTCAGAGGGAGAAAGACATCTTCTGGCCTCTCCATCCTAAGAGGGTGCTTCGCAGGAGTGCTCACGAAGTGACAGTCATTTGATCACTTCTATGTAAGGCCTACTTACCTAAACACAGCATGTGACCTATAGAGGTAATCGTCTGCTGAACCCTTTGAAGGCTTTGCATTTGTCATTTATAGCAGTCTGAAGTTAAAATAGGCGACAAGACAGAGGTATAGTTTGACACATCCTTCCTTACACTGCTGCCCATATGTACAGATGATTTCAATCAGTTGAAATTTGCAAACATGAAGTTCTCAACTGTGTGTAAGAGGTGGTCAGTCTGGTCCTAGATTTTGGCCTGTTACTAATTGTACTAGTCACTACAGCTGTATTTTAAATAGATACTATGAAGAATCATGTTTTTCAAATAACTTCCTTAGGATTTGAACAAAGAAATAAAAGATAGTGATTTAATGTATCTTACGGATTTCTGAATCAGCTCTTGCTCATGAGGAAAAATCATCAGACCTCAAGCCTTGCTTCAGTGAAGTTTTAACTCTGATGATACAAACCCTGCAGTTTCTTCCCAATGCTTTAAAGAGGTTGGGGTTTCCTACTACTGAAGGCTCAAACCTGATTCCAGAAGAGACACTTACACTCTATGATGAAGCCAAGGAATAACTAGGATTCAACATTGTTCATTTCCAGGGGGGGAAGGGGGAGGCTGCGTTTAACATTCTTTGAAGTTTGACCTGCATAGCAATTGTTTGGGTATTTTTTGAAATGGCTCTTTGCCAAATTTTTGAGGTTTTTTCATTCTACTTTCAGAATACATAGGCGGGTTCAGACAGGAAGCGCAGCCTGAAAGGCTGTGCCAAATCCAGAGGGATTAGTTGCAGCAAAAGACTGCTGTGTGATCTTGAGTTACTTTCTTAGTAGTATGGCAGAAAAAGAAAACACATACATTCTTGTATATGTCCAGATCCTTATGCAAACCAAATCCAGCAGACAGATGGAAAATTAAATCACCCTGATAAGGCATTTAGGAACATTCTTGTCAATATAAATGCTGCTGCTGATGCCCCTTTTTAGGGGGGCTTTAAAAAGCAGGTGATTTTCACAAAACAAAGTTTCAATTGAACCATAGTTTCCAATGACAGCACAGCAATTATTTTTTTCTATTGTGGCTTTTGGAAAAGCTTTATGCTTAAAGGGGAAATTAATACTTTTTGCTTAAGGTAGAAGTTCAGGGGTAAGTTTTTGCATACTTGCAAATGTGTTGAAAATGAATATATTTTTCTCTTTTTTTCTTTTGTTTCATTTTCACTTGTGGCCAGATATAGAAATTTGTTGCAAATGCAAAGACCTTAAACTTTTCTATTCAGCTACTTAAGTGAAAAAAGGAAGTCCTGATTCTGGCTTTATATTAAAACACCTAGTGTATTTGTAATATTTTGTACCTCCTTGTATTGAATGTAGAGAAGTCCTTAGAGTTAACCTTAGATAATTCTCTATATGGGCTAAAGATTTTAAAAGATTCTAGGGTGTTTTCTGGAATGTAAATGTTTTCCACCCAATTTATCTGAAATTTTAAGAAAAAAGTAGCGAAGAAAGACAAAAAGCTTTAGAAGTTTGCTTTAGATGGTCATCAAAACACTCTTAAAGAGAGCTAAGAAGAATGCTTGAGTTCTTTTAGGGAATAGAGGGCACTGCTGATGTGCTGCTGTTCATTTTTCCATTACTAAAAAATAGAGGAGAGTTTATTACATTCTTTCTGTGTGAGTTGTGGCTTCTTTGTACTTTGCAGGATGTGGAGGTGTAAAGACACATCCAACCAAATTTCACAATTAGCACTTAGTGCAAAAACCTTATTTTTAAGTTTCCTACATCAAGCTGCCCAAATGTCATTCCTGTCAGAATAAGAACATGGTTTAAACCCACCAGTTAATGCAGAATATTAGCTAACTGGCATTTTTGCTGGAGGTCTTTTAAGTGCCTTCAGTATAACCAAGTTATTTTCTTTTGTTTTCACGGTCCATGGAAGACATCTGCTATGTAAATACTTCTATATAAATACCATATATTTGTCTCTGTCTTATTCAGAGGTCTAATATTGAGAGCAACAGACTGAGCTGGCACAGAGGAACAGGATAATTTGTAATTTACTGGCAGCATGTCAAAAGCCTGTCTCCCCTCCTCCTCCTCGCCTTCCTCCTCTACAAAAGGAAAGTGGCAAACGAATGGGTTGGCTTTTTTGTTGTTTTTTGCAGTCTCTCCCTCCGCCCTCCGTAATTCTGAAAATTAAAGGAACAGCAGAGGTCGCCCCTGCATGGCGTAAATCCTCTGGTTTAAGAGGCGTGGAGCGAGTGCTGGCAGAGGGTGACACACCCTTGCCGCCCCTTCTGGAGCCTCCTGGCCGGGTCACCCGGCAGCATCATCGCGGCTGTTTCAGGAAAGATGCCGGCAGAATGTTCTCGTGGATCACTAGGCTGTTTGTTTGATCAGCCTTTTAAATACAATTGGAATTTGGAATGGAATGCCCAGGGAGTCACCGTCCCTGGAGGTGTTTCAGGAAAGACTAGACGTGGTGCTTAGTGCTATGGTCTGGTTGATGTGGTGGTGTTTGGTCAAAGGTTGGATTCGATGATCTCAGAGGTCTTTTCCAACCTAGCTCATTCTGTGGTTTGAATGTGTGGTATACTAAGTAAACATTTATCATGTGCACGCGTATCTATTTATATATACTATAATATGCTAATAAAATATTTACCCTTTGTATATCATAACACAGAATCTCATCTTTTAGGCATCTGTCTTTTGTCAGCATGATTTCTAGAGTTACTATTTTCCACCAATGTTATGTTGTACTGTTGAAACTGGAATGCTCTAATTGCTTCACTTTTGGATGATTTTTGTAAGCATCTGATTGAACGTGACAGACTGTACCAATGCAAACCTGAGAAGTGATCAGGCACGAAAATATCCCAGTATCCATCTATAAAGATGTGTGGGAATAGCCGTAATTTTTTAAATTAAAAATAAAAAATACAGTGTGCTATTTAAGAGACTACAGTACACTGAAGTTATAGCTGGTCACTTATTTGTTGACAAAGCTTTTCTACTGAAGAATAACTCATCAGTCTATATACTCATCTGGATATATTTATTTTGAGATGGTTAATAACAGGTGTTCTGTACAGAGTTAGACACCACAATATGATGAGTTTCCTATAGAAGTTTATAGCAGAAACAGGATCCAAATGTGACAACAAATAACACTAGACCATTAATTTGGTCTTTTTCTTTCCCCCTCCTAAAATGTCTGAAAGGACTTGGCGTGATCTTGCTGTAGCGGAAATTACACACACACACAGAATATTATGAGTTGGTTAACGTATTAAAAATTTGCTGAGGGGAAAGTTACTTCTCTCAATGAATATATAAGGATAATGAAAGATCATATGCCACCTACCACCCTTATTGCCTCCTTTTTAATCTGTGTGGAAAACTTGGGTCTCAAGGGTCATGAAAGAGTTAGGATCCAGCGTATGAAGAGATTCCTACGCTTGTACCTGCATACTTGTACCTGCATTTAATATCTGTTTGGACAGAAACATAAGAGAATTTTTGTGTGAACAAGTGAGCTTGTTATTTATGCAGAGGACTATGTCTGAGCAGATCAACCTCCAGGCTGTTCCCTGCAGGCAGGTGCATTCCTTCACCAAGCTCCACAGGTCTTACTACATCTTTCCATTTAACAATTTTCATTGTTGTGTGAGCACGGGATTTGCCAGGATCAGAGGTTACTAGCACACTGCCTTTGCTGCTATTTCACTGTGGCCTAAGAAAGCCAGTCTTGAAATCTGTCTTTTATTTCTCTTTTGTGTTATTCTTGGTGGGAGATTTATTTCTACCCAGTTCCTGCTGTTGTTATTTTATATAGGCTCTTGTTAGTCTTTAGTATTTTTCATTTGCAGCCTCAGGTCAGTTTTAAATCCTGTGACTCTAAATCCTCTTTGCTTCAAGTGTAAGAGTGTTCAGCTCTATATCGGTCCTAAAACTGTAATTACATCAGACAAATGATGTATTAATGTAACCAGCATTGGTTGGAGTTGGATCTGCTCACTGTCCTTATTTTTCTTTTAATGTAGCTTTCTTAATTTGGTGGTGTTCTAATCCCTTCTACCTCTTTTACATCTGATGGATTTAGTTGCAGAAATTTACTGTGAGAGTCCAAAATTGTCTGCTTGTCTTTAATTTTCCATCATCGTAGGTCTGTTTTCCCTTCAAAATTTGTCTGTCTGTTGATTGGTTCAGGGAATCTCATTTTGTTAATCTCTGTACCTCATAATTTGTACTTTTTCTTGAATATTGAAAATTATCTAAGGCATGCTGCAATGTTGTCTGAATGATGCATTGAGAGCTGATTCCCAAACTGAAGCTGATGGTCCATTTTTGAGTCATATTTAATGCAAGGAGCTGTTCCTTCAGTGAGTTATAGAATTAACATATCTGAATGTGTTGCTATGCTGTGTAGGCACCCAGAAGTTTAAAGCAGCATAACTCTCAGCCCCATTGTGTATTGAAGCAGTTGATCTCTGCATATCTCTCCACCCACACAGTGATGTGTCCTATAGAGATCTAAGGAAACTGATTTCTGTACTCTATATAGTAGTGATGTACCCAAAACTAGTTCCATTCCCGGATGTACTGCAGCCATGCTACGTCTTCGCCCACCCTAAGGAGCCGTGCTTTCCTCTTTCATTGAAAGCATGATCACCTGAGAACCAACCCACACAGAGATCTTGTGTTGGTTTTGCACAGGTGTAAGATGATAGGGATTTGTGCATGTGCTTAGCTTTTGGGATGTAAGTAGTCCCACTGAAGGCAGTGGAACTATTCATGTGTTTGACATTAACCATGTTTGAAAGATTGGATCCCTGGTGGCCAATTCTGTTCCTGATGAACAAGCAGATATAAAATCCAGCCTCCATGTCAGAGCTGCAGGACTAGCTAAATACATATTGTTTTCACTAATGTTGGTAGGCTTTTTGGTTTGAAGCGAGCTAAAAAAAAAAAGGACCTTTTTTGCAGACCAGATTTATGAGTAGGATTATTAAGTTAATTTACACAATTGTACACTTACGGGTGAAAATACTAAATAAACTTTTAAGTCCTGAAAGAAACTTCTCAGCTATCCGATGTAATTTTCTAAGCTTTGTCAGTCAACTCACTTCTGTCTTCAGAAGAAATGAGGAGACAAAAAAAAAAGAATTTAGTACATTTTCAGATTTCATAAGAGAGAGGTTAACATAATTTGTTTCCATGTACGTATTTCCTTACAGTTAATTCCTGTTTGTTTGGTAAATTTCCAATATGATTTAGTTGTATTTTATGGTGCTGAACACTCTTTACTTCCTGGTGTAATTTATTTATAATAGCCACTTCAATTGCTGTGTGAGTGTGGCAGCTGTCAATAACCCATTAATTATAAAATGCTTCTGGTTTATCACGAAACATGTATATGAAAATTTTCAAATAGATGCATATGTTCAAAAGAACATGAAAGGAAATCTTAGTGAGGTAGGGATCATCTCATAAGTAACAAGCAATAGGATAAGAGGAAATAACCTCAAATTGTGACAAGTTGTGGAGGTTTAGATTGGATATTAGGAAAAAATCTCTTCACAGAAAAGATTGTTAAACATTGGAACAGGCTGCCCAGGAAAGTGGTGGAGTCACCATTTCTGGAAGTTTTCAGTAAACATGTACACGTGATGCTTGGAAACATGGTGGACTTGACAGTTCTGAGTTAATGGTTGAACTAGATGATCTTAGAGGTCTTTTCCAACTTTAATGGTCTATGATTCTAGGAAAGGTTATTTACACAACTTATTTGTTTCAGCAGGAGTAGGATAGCTTTTCATAAGGGAGAGACTTCAAGGTGTCAATTATGCAAGTTGGCAAAGGAGGCATACGAACATATGTCTTAGTAAGTAAGATTTTGGGGGGGTTAGATTTCATTAAAATTCTATGTTTTTTAATGCTAAAAAAATGTGGAATGCAAGATTATCTACCAAAATGTAAATAGTATTGGACAGCTTATATATTCTCAGCTGAGAAAAATATTTACTATTTTTTCTTTCGTCCTTAAACTCTGAGAAATCAAATGAGCCCACTGGTAGTCCACTACAGCTTTCACCATTCTGTGATTCTGTGAAATTGCTATACTCAAAGTGCATGTAAACCACAATGTTTTGGAGCTAACATTTCTTTGGTATTTGGTGACAGAACAGTGCAACTCAGTGCACAATGTACCATATAACATCTTCAATATTAAAAATAATATTTTTCTAATCAGCTGCTATACAGAGAATGTATTGATGATGGCTCAATAAAGGCATCTCATGGTGTTATGTGACCTTAATTTTCTTAAGTGGAAGCTCTACAATTTGTACATCTGTCTCATCTAACCATAAAGAACAAGTGTGTAAAATGCTAGTGTTCCAGTTCAAGGGTAACATGGAATACTAATCTGTTAGATGTATGTGTCTCATTCCATGTCTTGTAATGCTATCTTTGTATTAATATGTCTGTAAGTTATGTATAATGTAAATGTATTCATAGTTACCCCTTGAGGATAACAAAGCAATTACCTGTATTGATATATGCAACATACACACACTGGGTGTATGAAAAGTTCTGTTCCATGCTGCACACTGCAAGTTTTTTCAAACATTTTAGCCAGCAAAATGTGAGTTTCCTTGGTGTGTTGTCCTCTATAAATAATGAGTGTGTGGAAGTCCACGTTTCTCAAAGTATGTCCCACTGTCAAAATAGGAAGTTCGTAAGTTTATTTTGCTAACTGTTGGTATTATAAGTTCAGCCTGCTTTTCTGTCCTGTGATGTCACTAATACATAGTAATGATTCACCAAAGTAAGTTGTCTTTGAATCCACGCAACCTTGGTTTTATTCTGCATCCACCCTATCAAGGTCCATTTCTCTGCCACAATGGATGACAGAAGAAATTTTAAATAGGTCAAATAAATGCATTGCTGTCTCAATACCCACCAGCTCTATAGTTTTCAGGAAATAATTATTGATAAATCAGAAGAACTCCTGGAACAACCATTGTGATCATATTGTGGCATAAGAAGTCCGTGTAAGGCTGTTCTAACTCATACTTACCCATCTTTTCTCCATCTCTGTTCATATTCCAGAAACAACAATATTGAAGCCTATTTCATTGGATTTTTTTTTTATGTAATGGTACTAAGCAGACTCTTTTAACTAGTTTAACTTTTAACTACGGAAACCATTCAGTTTCATAAAAATACTGACTATAGTTTATGGAGTTGGCTGAGATTAACTTTTCTCAAGATAAAATACTCTTAAAAAATAAAAAATAGTAATCAGTCATTTAAGCTGAAGTCTTAGCATCATTACACTTGTGACTGAAAGTCCAATGTGAGTGTGTTGATGGAAAGTTTTGGTTTCTACATCTTACTTGCTACATCAGGAAACAGCACAATCTGAATCTTAGGTGTGAAAAGGTTTCAAAAAATAGAAATAAAAATCCAAGAAAAGCCACAAAGCAGTAGAGGAGGGGATAGAGATTAATTTTGTATTACAGTCGTGTCTCCTATACCATGGTACCGCAGGTCTTGTTCATCTCCTGAGAAGCCCTCCATCTGCATAGAATGGCAGCTCATTAATATGCAAATTTGCTCCACACCCTCACATGGGCCCCCGGCACTCCAGCACTGTTTCGGCACGGCCTTGCTGGGTATTGGTGTTTGTGTCGGTGTTTCCCAGCACCCACAGCCACCCCATGCTGGGAAAACCCCCTTTTCCCCTCAGTCGGGAACACTGGTGTGGAGGAGCCACCTGCGCTGCTGTTGTGGTGTCTCTCTGGGTGGGTGGACCTGGTCTCTCCATACTCGGGGTAGACGAGCATGTCGCGGAGAGTCATTCGAAAGTCTCGGACATCATGTCTAACCTGAGAGTGTGTAAATCTTTGAGAATTGCACGCAGCCCCTTCACTCCAAGAGGAGCGCGGCAGGTGCACCAGCAAGGGGACCTGCCGTAGCCTTCTTGCTTGGAGCAGAGTGAAGCGGGATGGGGAGGGCCAGTGTGGTGTGGGTGCGCTGGTTGGGGGACCCTCTGTAGCCTTCTCGCTTGGAGGGGAGGGGATTGATTTGAATATTCATGACTGTCAAATGTGAATATTGATGTGTGTCAGGTCATGCAGGCGCAGTTGCAAAGTGGGCCTCCTTAATCGGTGAAAAATCATGATGCTAAGATGTGAAGCCGCTATCTGGGGGGCGTGAAGTGGAAGAGGGATCACTGTATAGCCATTTATATCTGAATTTTTCACTAGAAGAAAATGCTATTCATCTACACTTCACAACTACTGTAAAATACATACCAGGGTTTGTAAGCTCTTATATTTTTTGTCCTGGATCTAAGAGCTGATCAAAACTTTTCCCAGCCCCTCTTAGCAAATGGTTACTTGGGCCCCAGTGTCAAGGAGTAGATTAATGGCCACAGAGCTGAGTCCAGTAAGCTCTGTGCAATTCTCATACCCCCTCTATTTCACTTTGATTGTAAAAGATCTGCCATGCCTGCTGTAGTGCAGACTGGGTCCGTGTACATGGTTTTTCTGACCATTTCTTGTGTAAACAAAAACTATTTGTGCATCAAAAAATGCTTTGTAGAGTCATATAAGCCTCACTATTCTGTATCTAGATAGGGGAACAAAATTCCTGGTTTTCAAGATCTTTCAAGTCTTATTCTACCTCATTTGCCATTCTCTAGGATAAGGTCAAATAAGTGACTTTGTAAGTCACTAAAGCTATAAATTGCTTTGATTATAATTTTATTATTATTCCTTTTTACAATCTCTTGAGTATTAGAGGGAAAAAAGAATCCAAGTTTTAAACCTCATTTGTGCCTTTCTTTCTTTCTGACTAGATAATGGAAGACGCATTTCTTCAGATACTAATATTGTGAGAAACGAGCCCATGCAAAATCCTAAAAATTTAAAATATTTATTGGGGATAAAGTCAGTGGAGCAAAGGAATACAGCACTGGGTGGTTGACTGAGCCCAGAGGCACACGGTTATGGTTGAAAACAGGGGTTTTATACCTTAACAATTATAACTGTGTTACAGTCCTGAGAACTGGGATAGGTCTGCCCTTTTCCCGCCGTCTTCTGTCCAGCCGCAGGTGTAAAGTCTTCCTCCTGCTGCCATGGGGACCGACCCGAGTCAGCATTCTTCCTTACTTCATCCTGTCTAATCAGGCTCCGCCTCGCTCGGTCCAGTCAGGCTTCTCTCTGCTTCACGGAGGGGCAGTGCCAGCACTGCCCATGGGACGGGACTGGCACGCCCCTGCGGAGCAGGTAGGCAGCACCTCTCGCTCGCTGGGGACAGCCACAGATTGCTCTCTTATGAGTGTTGCAGAGGTTGCATGACATTTACAGTCCCACGCAGGGATGCATCAGTGCCGGCTGCCCCAGGCCGTGAGCAGGCACTGAGACCCAGCAGGCTCATGAGAAGTCACGTCCTCCCCTGTCATTCTAAGCCTAACCAGGATCCCTGTTGATACATAGCTCTAGGGAAATTTCTCCCACAGTACTGTGCCATCCTCAACATGGACTGCAGCTGGAGCTACTGTCCACTTTCCCCCTCTGCCCCACCTGCCCGTGTGTGCTCTCAAGCCATTGTTCCTTTGTCCCCGCCAGCATGTTTCTGGGGAGCACCTGCGAACTGCGAGCGGGGACTGCCTGTGTGCATGTGCATCTGTGTGTCTGTTTGTTACTGTTTCCATGGCTACAGGCAGGGGAGGCAATACCAACCAGCGAATGTATCATAGTTGCCACAGTTGAGGGGAAAAACCTCGGCCACCGATGCCACCTGCCCTTGTAAGGGGTCTCGGGGTGTCCTGGTATTGCAGTTACAAGTGTTCCCAAGCTCCAAGACTGCCTGCAGACCTGTGACGACATGAGTCAGGGAACACAGGGGTCGTCCTGGCAGACTGGAGCCTTCTCGAGTTCAAGCATGCGCCAACCCACTGCCCCATCACAGTCTTGGAGTGAGCTACCCCATTGCGGAGGCAAAGCAAGCATGTGTGGTGTCAGTGGCCCAGCGGTGGCAGCATGGCTGAAGAGAAGCCCAGGGATTCCCCGGAGGTCTCCCCAGTCAGAGAGGGCTCAGAAACAGTTCCCTTTGCTCCCCTGTGCTATGAGAGGCTTTGGGGAGGTTCTTAAAATGCTCCCCAGCGGGGGGCAGAGCGATGGGCGTGGCCTATATGCATAGTAATAGTACTCCAGTATACACGGCTTAAAGGTTTTGCAGGACCCAGCGGAGACTCGCAATCCGCGGATGGGGAGGTATGACTGTATTTACTATTGCGAATGGAAAACCTCAATAAACTTCATTACTTCTTAAAATGGAGTTTATTACTATTTAGTGAAAGCAAAATTTTAATTAACAGATCCATTATATCCCACAATATTAAACTGGGATATACTAAAATGCACTTAGATTGTATTTACTCCTTTTCATTTTCAGTTTTGTTCAAACTTATTCATACTTGTCTCTTTTTCTTTTTTTTAATTTCCTTTTCCCCCTCTATATCACAGTTGGTCTACCATCAACAGTAGTGCTTTTGTAAATCACTGGAGCTCAGCAAGTCTAGTCCTGGCACAGGTGGTGTCAAAGCATTCTTCCTAACAGGCTAAGTGTTAGTTTAATTCCATTACCATGTATATCCACTGGATTCAATATCTGAGTTGAATGTAAATGAAATACAGTTTGATTGTTTAGAACCTGATTAACAAGAGATGTTAGGAAATGTTACACTGACCTACATGAATGGCTGGAAGGACAATCTGGGGAACTACAGATCTGTCAGTTTGACCTCAATTCTGAGGCTGAGGCAGCATGGGTTCATGAAAGACAGGTCCTGCTTGACCGACCTGATCTCCTTCTATGGCAAAGTGTTAGTTCACAGGTTACTCTGAGTTGGAAGGAACCCACAGGACCATCTAGTCCAACTCGCAAGCGAACGCCCACCCAGGGATCAGGCCCACAAGCATGGAACCACGGGCACCACGCTCCATCCATCCAAGCCTCCCAACAGCTAGACCATGTCACTGAGATCCTCTTCTCTAAAACNTGAAGGGCCCTCCTACCCTCCAGCAGTTCGACATTTGCCCCCAAATGAGCTTATTCTGTTTTAAGAACATATTACTCCTTTGAGAATGAGTTTGTTCCCACTGAAGTTTAATTATGGCCATAATCCCTCACTGTTAGAGGATATGCTCTCATTCAGATCTTTTAAGGTTTTATTTTACAAAGCAGATCTGCAGACTTGCAGATGTCTTCTTTTATGGAAGTGAAAATACGAGTTTAGGGAAAATGAATATGGGTTTTTTTGTCTTTCTAAGAAGCAATTAAAAAATCTATAATAGAAAGGGAAGGTTATCCAATAGAGTGGTGAAGTGCCTACTTTGCTTTGGCCTTCATACCATTACTGCTAATGACAGCAAACTGATTGATCTTTCCAAGTATGCACACTTGGGAAAATGAAATATATCTCATTTTGGTGTAATCCACTAGAGAAGTCAGTCATACAAAAACAATTTCTGTCCAGAAGATTAGTCAACAGATCAAGTCTGTGGTCAAGCTTTTTTTTTTTATACTTTAATGTACTTTTTTTGTATTTAAATTGTAATACTTAATGGAATTACCACTTCGTATTCCCCGAAAGAGTGACGTTTATTGCTGGTCTCAGTTTCTGTGAAGAAGAATACTACTGTTTTAAATCAAACACTTGTTTTTATGATCTAATAGAAAACACCAGGATCTATATCATATTCAAATGATAAACAGATGTATTAAATTGACAGTAAGAATAAATTTGTCACAGCTATAAATGCTTATTGAGATATATGTTTATATACATATGTGTATGTACATATATAATTTCTTCTTTTTTGAGGTTTGGTGGAGAGGACAGGAAAAGAACATTCCTTTACAGAGTATCACCAAAGAGTTGCTATGTAATTGCTTCAGATTTAAAATTATCTGTTTAGAGAGTATAGAAACAGAGACCAGACACATATGAATTTTAATTTAAGGGTTTGAAGATTTAATTTCAGGGTTGGAGAGTTTTAATTTTTTTAAGTAGTCCAAAATGTGTTTTGCAAGATTTCTCAAACCACAAAGAATGTGGCAAGCCCAAAGTACACACTTGCGAAAAACATTGCATTGAACTGATACAAGACACTCTAGTTTGGGAAAGAGGCAGCTCTACAATGCTTCATAACCAGCTGTCAGCTAGCAATTTTTTATTTTAGATTATAGCCCAAAACTTGCAATGGATGAACTTGTAAATCTGCATTTCCTTTATGAAAACACTCTCAAAAATAGGGCTTGAATGCTTTACACACATTTAAATATTACTGTCAAAGTAATCCAGTCCTGAATCGCATGTCCTTTCCTGTTCCTGTACTGTATCATGTTCCAACTCAGTCCTTTAGTATCAAGATGTTTCATTTCACTCTACACCACTTATACAATGGAATTTTATCACCTTTAGAAAAGCTGGGGCTCGCTACACCTTTCTTCCACTACTCCAAAAATTTAGATGGCTTTTTTTTTGATTTGCTGTGCTTTTTCTGATCCTTTCACAGATTCACAGAATATTATGAGTTGGAAGGGACCCACAAGGATCATCCAGTCCAACTCACCATCTAACACCCGTACTTTGAGAGCTTGTCTGATATTAGGACAGCATTTTGACTAAAGGTTTTAAAACCTGTTTTGCACAACATGGTGTACAGCTCAGGTGATAGAGAATGTGTAAATGGTGCCCCTAATGTCTAAGCCCTCACGAAGCAGGAGGAGTCCTGTACTCAGAGATGAAGCTTCCTGATACGAGACTTCTCACAAGGGGAGCATCTGAGCCTTATAGGTGTTCCTGCACTTGTAGTTACTCAACCATAAATCCAGCTAGTTCTGCTGCAGTGCCAACAAAGATTCAGCAATTGATTTTCACCCACTGCCACCCACAATGGATTTATAGAGCAAAATCTGCCAGTCTTGGGTGGTCATCTGTCATACATAGCATCAAACCCACTTTTTGCTGATGCCTGTTTCATCATCTAGTCTTTCCCTGGGTCATTATGAGCTAGGTGTCCACTATAATGCAGTCTCTTGTGTTAAGATACCTAGAATTAAGCTGTAAATTTCATGTCCTCCTTCATGTTTAAAATTTTGGGAGGCGGGAGATTATGCACAGTTTGAGTGAGCACTGATTTAAGTATAAGTGATTTTCAAAATGCATATTGCAGAATATGGTTCACTATACACTTATTGATTACATAGCAGGATAGCGTTAATATTTCGGTGGTGCAGGGAGGGAGATTGTGCAGTGGCAGTTATGTAATCAGTTCTAAACCTCATGAATCTTCATGTCTCTTTAGGGGATAATTATCTGTTTAGCAATGCATCTGCATGCTCAGTACTTACCGTGAGTTTGTGCCCACTGGAATAATCAAGAAGAGTTAGAGAAATTTTAGAATAATGTCATTTTAACTGCACTTTTTTTTTCCCCTGGGGATAATCCAGTGAAAAAGTAGTGCCACACTCTCCTGAATTTCAAGAGAGCAGAGACACCCCTGCCCAAACAAACCTGTCTCCAGCTTTCTGGTTTCTGCAGAGTGGAGTGGGCCTTTTGTCCATGTTTCGTGATGGAGTTCCTCTGAGATACTAAATGGGTGCCTCACATTGACATAACCTTACTGGTTATGTTTGTGTTGGTTGCATGTTCAGTATTTATTGGTTCTAAAATCTGAATTGATAGTCCTAAGTGCAACTGCTGCATACGGCTGATGTAATGTATCTTTCATTAGGAAATGAAGGCATGTAAAATGGTGTACCCAAGGATGCAGACAGGATCATAAAGGAAGTGCAGGAGACTGATTCCTGACCCTTCATGTTAAAACACAAGTAGCAGACAATGAATTACAAACACATGAGCAACTGCACAATATCCTTTTAGATTGATATTTAAAATAATAATGCAAAAGAAAAATTCCAGACATCTTTCCTGTCTGCTGATTATGCTCACTTACTTCCTCCATCCTGACTCTCTTCTTTGTTGATTTTATTTCAGTACCTATTATCTATTTCTCTAACATGATCTTTCTTGATTAGCTTTATTTTTTCTCAACTAGTTTCAGTGTACTACATCCTTTTACAGCTCACTGTTTTCCTTCACAATCCCAGTTATACTGGGATGTCAGTGACCCTTTGGCATATTTAAAACCTTTACATTTGAGGAATACTTAAGGAGGAGGGAGGTGAGACAGTCACAGCACCAAGCCTGCCAAAGTTCAAGAATTGTTTGGACAAGGCTCTCAGGCACAAGATGTGATTCTTGGGACTGTTCTGTGTGGGGCTAGGAGCTGGATTGCGATGATCCTTGTGAGTCCCTTGCAGCTCAGGATAGTCTATGATTCTATTATGCTGATATTGGGAACTCAAATGTCTTTTGATAATTTTTCTTATATAACATTAACCAGCAAACAGATTATTGTCACCTTTGACTGTTTCCCTGCCCCCTTAATCTAGAGTGTTCTGTTATTTTGAATTGAGATTAACCCTCTCTATTTGATCCAGATTTAGCCTCTAGTGCATTTAATAGTAGTCAATAAATAACACTAGTTGTTCGTAACTAATGCTAATTAAGCATAGTAAAGATGTAGCGAGTGCATGCAGATGGATCAGGAGCAGAGTTTGTGAGCCTCTTCTTTTTTTGTAGTCTGGCTGTTATACACAATTGAAAGCAGGCAGAACAAGAAACTCTAAATGCAAATCCAGATGTGCACAAACAGGACATCCGTCTCAAGTATGCATAACATGTATGCCCTTATTTAAGGGCAGTTGACCACTCAAGCTTTCTGTCTGTGACTTATGTTTTATTAGTGCTCCTTCTATACATTTTGCAGGGAGCAAGCCTCTTCAAAGAAAAGATTTTTTACATAGAATGGAAGCACCCACAAGAAACAAAATATACTGAGAAATTTGAGCAAGTGAAGGAGGTCTTTTCGTAGCTGAAAAACCTGGTGACATGACTTAGTGTTAGAGCTTCTTTTTAAGAGGAGTGTCACATTTTGTGTCACTCCTAGTCTGTGTAGTGCCTGAGTCTAAGCAGACCTTTAGAAAAACATCATGAAAACAAAAGAGAAATTCTGTCAGAATATCAGCCTTATTGTCTCTACAGACAAAATTATTATTTAAAAGAAGTAGCATTAAACAAACTGTGTGGAAGTTGATAACCAAGAAGAGTAATAATTTCCTGAAGTTATATATCTGGAAGCCATTGATCCCCTTGCACTACTGTTGCAAAAATCACTGAATTATTTCTATTAATTGCATCAGCTTGTGTAAAGTTCATCTAGCTCGCTCATGTTCTGCTCCTACACTGTAATAAAGTCCCTTGCCCTCATATCAACAATCCTATTATCAGAGCATACTGTTATTTATTGAACTTGCCCAGTTGCCCTATTTGCTGTAGTAGTTATTTTAATTTTATTACTCATTTATCTATTAAGTTGGAAAACAGAGACATATTGCTACTCAGGAGGAGCTTCTGTATGAGTCATGTTGTTATAATGGTCCACACGTAACACAACAGGTGTAGAAGATTCACAGTTGATTGTTAACCTCCTCAGCCATGCCATAATATAAAAAA